>JANIJH010000007.1:57645464-57679311 GCA_024520975.1 Erythroxylum areolatum
GATTGGATTACATGACTATGGTAGTTCTCTTGTCCCCCAAACTTGCATGGGATCTTGTCTAAACTAGCTCAGCACCAGCAGCCGAACTCAGAAGCTACATGGCGGAAGTGAACTTAAAACATGAGTTTTATGCCACAATCCTTGCCTTTTTCCTTGGTCCAATTTCCTTTAACCTTCTACCTTCCCCTAGAGCTTCTGGCCATTAACCTACAAAGGGTGTGGATAGTGAACATGAGAGCATAGACCTTTTTGTAGGGATGTCAATTGATCGTGCCAAGATCGAGCTGCTTTTGACTCGTTCAACCTAATCCTTAATGTTGTGGCTTGAACTTAATTGAGATCAAAACAATATTGTTTAATCGAACTGGTTTGTTTAATTTTAAGTTTAGTTAGGTCAGTTTAATTTGTGAACTCTAACCTTTTGAAGTTCTCTTGGTAATTAAGATTTGATTACATTTACTTTAATCTACTATCAATTTTTCTTTGCCAAAATGTAATTCAATTAAGCTCAACTCAAAATATTGAGGTTCTTGTGTTCATAATGTTCTCAGTGTCACATTTCATCAAACATATAGCGCACACCTTTCATTACTCATTAGTGGCATTCCAAATTATATTTGAACATTTTCCAATATCAAATGACAAGGCATTGACTATGATAATAGATTGCTACAGCTTAGTGCTTGCAAACATAAAATACTAAAGATTTAAACTTTCATTTATTCACATGGGACATAACAATCAACATTGGTAATAATCATCTTGGCATGTTCCTAATACAACAAGCACTAAAACCAAGGAAAAGCTAGATGTTGACCAATTTAATCATAAAAGAAAAATGACTAGTAATATAAATGAATGCAATAACTTATGACACTAGAAGTAAACTATTGTGAAATTGGACAGATTAACCAACTTGAATTGATAGTAGACCACTTAGAGCTTGTTACTTACATGTGTATACTTGAGTTGAAAATGACAAGTTACTATGAAATGACCAAAGCATTGGAATATTTGTGAAGTCATTGACAGGTCATATAGTAATGATTAAAGAGTCATTGTAATCCTAAAATATGACTATATTTAAATTGGGAGATTAACTTTAATAACCTTAATTTAAGGTAATGTTTCTTTCCCTTTGTTAGATTGGCTAGTTTCAATATATTTCGATAATTAAAAAAATGAACTTGTCTGATCAGTTCAACTGCATAAATTTTGAACTGGTCAATTTTTTGATTTGATTTTGTTTAATAATTCTTATTATTAAAAGCATACAAGTTTAATTTTTTAAACTGACCGATTTTTATAAATTAGAATAAATTAATTAATTTTTATCTAATAATTTCCTTATTTAATTAAACTTCAACTTCTTCGATGAATAAGAATAATTCCATTATTCAATTTTATTCGATCTTTATTATATATCTATTTTCTAACGATAAAAAACTAATTAAAATCTTAAACCTTTCAGAAAATATCACCACTCCGTGGACTGATTTCGCTGATTTCTTATGCTACCACTCGCTTTACGAGTGCACCGGTGCTAGAGACAAGGAAAAAGAGAAGAGCCGGTCTATTGAGCTCTCAGTCTTCCAGTCTAAAAACAACGTTGTTAAAGATGTGATGGTGCACTATTTCGCGGTGGAGATTATAACTTTTTGTGAACTTTTCATCTCTCACTCAACAATAAAACTTTGCTTATTTCTTTTTTTAAAGATCGACAAATCAAATGATACGCCTTGCTCGAATTCGAGAATAGGGATCTATGCTTTGCGCCGAATTCAATCAACAGTTGTGTCGATATGGTAGTCACCTTTCACCAAAGATTCTATTGCTTCCCACCACTTGCTCGACTTCGAGAATAGGGATCTACGCCTTGCGCCGAAGTCGATCAATAGTTGCGCCGATATGGTAGACGCCTTTCATCAAAGATTCCATTGCTTCCCGCAGGCTTTTCTTATAGTTATTTTATATCGATCTAATACTAATTGAAATTTTAAACTTTACATTTCTTACATTATTGATTTAATTTCGATCCAATTTTAAAATGCTTACAATTTTTTGGTTTAATCGTGTCTTTAGGAGGAACAATTTATTGTCTAAGGTGCTCATACACATGTTGACCGAGATAGAAGACGAAACTACATTGCATTGCATTAATGATGATAATTAGTCCAGCAAAAATAAATTAATAAACTAATATTTTCTTAGCTAGCTAATATGCCGATTTGTCTGGCATCAATCCGACAGCTATGGATTTTTAAATATTTGTTAATTAATTGATTACGTAAATTATATTTTAAATTTGTAAATTTATTATTATTATTATTATATATAGCTTTGACATTCTACGTTTTTGCTCATGATTATGAATTTTGATTCTCAAGCAATCTCAACAAAGCATTGACCAATTGATTTCAATATAAATATATTAAGTGGTTGAGAACCCAACTTTGATTTCTTTGTTTTTTATATTTTCGTTTTAAGCAAAATCTTAAACAAAAGAGGTTATTTCATACAAATCAAAAGCAATAAAATAAAGAAAAATATAAATTCCTAATTTAAAAAACAAATAAGATATCTATCGACATTATCAATATCTAGTTGAAGTTCTGTTAAAACACGGAATATGAGAAGATCCGATAGTACACAGCCTTACTTAATATACTCTTTTTAAAATGACATAACATAAAAAATTATGTATAAATAATACTATATAAAATAAAAATAACTTTAAATATGCTAATTAAAATAAAAATGTCAAATAATAAGAATTTAATGTAATCAACTCTACAATCTACTTGAATGTGAAACTTGATATTATACAAATCGGCTGTCGGCACCCAACGAAATGATAAGAAAAGACCTTTGCAATAATAATTATTTTTTTAATTAGATAGGCATTGACAATGATGTATTGATAATCTAAAGTAACAAAAGAGTGCAAAAGTAGGGTTTCGTCATCTTGTAAATGGTCTCCATTCTAACACACACAAACCCTTCAAGTTGTTAGAGAGATTCCAAGATTTGATCAGCAATTCCTGAGTCTGAAGTTTGATTCCCAGGCTTTAGCACAGAGAGTAATGAGACAAGTGGACACTGAAGTTGCATCATCTCATTTTTTACAAAATAATATATCATTTTTCATTTAAGTCATGTCAAATTTCAAATCACTTATTTTTTTAAATAATTAATGGCATAATTCATAATTTAGTGTGTTAATAACGGATACAGGATGACTGTTTCTATTTTCTTGCATCACCCTGTTGCTCTTTCCATCTATTTATTTATTAAATTTTAATAAATGGATGAATAAAGAGAGACATAACGTGACACACAAAAACAATAACAAAAAAATTGGCCCTCTTAATAACACATAACCAACCACACAGCTTAGTATTGTAATGAACTCATTCTCAAGTTGTAATCATCAATAAATAATTACATGGTTTGGTTATTTAAGTTTCTTATTATAAGCTTTAACACTATTGGGTTTATTATGCAATTATTGGGTAAAAAACATAAATATATTCTACAACATTACTTTAAGATATTTTAAAAAATACCTTAAAATTATCAAAAAAACATTTTCTAAATTTTATTTTTTAAATTCATTATCCTAAATTTTAGTAAAAAAGAAATAAATATGATATAAATATATCACTAGTATGAATTAAATATTACTTATATAACAATCTAACATAACTCTTAAATTTGAAATGAACTAATTATATATGATTTAAATTAATTAATTTAATTAGTTCAAGTTAATTTTATTAACATTTGATTAGTTTATATTTGATGTTAATATTACATGTACTTTGTAAAAACTATAATTTATAAATTAACCTCTTACTTTACTTTGAGTCATTAATTTTTAATTTATTTAATTATTTAATTGAAATACATGATTTATAAAAACAATTTTATAAACCAAAAATTTATTGAAAATAATATGAGATGTGATGCATCATCTCATAAATTTTGCATCAAATTTTTTGTTTCGCTTGAATCATGTTTTATTAAATCTCATCCATATATTCACGTCAGGCTTATATAAATATGTGGATACAGTTTAACAGAAAATGACAGTAAGATTGGAACTCAGAGATATGATCCCATAAATTCTGATACAATCATGTTTGACTGCCCTCGGCGCATCTTTCAGCTTTTAACGTAACCTAACCCAGTTCTTGGATATTATATGAATAATGGTCAGGTTTTTTAACTCTTTCTGAAGTTATCAGGTTCCTGTCATACACATTCATTACTTTCCCTCAAGTTAGTGACAGTTCAGTAATTTATTACCAATTATGTCTTCTTGTTAGCTACAAGAAAATTGAATTAACTCTACAGTCAGTTGTCAGAAAGAACTGGGAAGGATTCATGAGTATGTAAGCAAAACAGCTGTTCTAAATAGACAATTTTTTTATCTTAGAAAAAGCTTTCTAACCAATTTTTAATAATTATGAACAATAAAATTAATATTTTTGTTTAATAATAATATTCTGAAAATTGATTATGTAATTAGTTCCTTGTATAATTTAAAAACTGAACAGTTCTATTGATTTAATTGTGAAAACTTTGAATCGACTAATTTTTCATTTTAATTTTTAACTTTTTGATTTTATTTAGTTTAAAAAAATTTAGTTAAGAACCGATTAGTTTGTTAATTGATTGAGTATTTTCTGTAAACTAATCAGTTTTTATAAATTAAATAAACCGATTAATTTTATTTAATAGTTTTCTTTTTCAATTAAATTTTAAATTTTTCGATAGAGAAGGATAGTCTTCTTTAATTATTTTTATTCTTTAACTAATTTTATGTAAGTCTATTATCAGTTGAATCTTTTAAACTATAAATTTCTTATCTTATCGATTTATTTTCCGATCAAATAATAAACACTATCCGGTAGTTGTTAGACCTGGGCAAAAAAACACTAAGGTCAACCCTTTTCATTAGGCATGAGTACTATACGATTTTTTTAATTTCTAAAGTGATGACTAAGTTGTATGTGAAATTAGGCATTCTAATTCCAGGAAGACGAATAGGATTTAGGGTTGACTTAATATTATCACGTCTTCAAATTAAAAAAAAACCCCGCCTAATGTAACCATTGGTCAAAACAAAGTTTATTATTCCTAATTTCAAATACGATATGTCCCAAAAAGATTATTATGTTATAATTTATTGTCAGTTAGGAGTAACCGAGTTGGTATAATAGAAAGATTCGAGCTCAAAAAGTCATGTGTTCAATTATCTTTATTTACTTTCTTTTTATCGAGCTTGTCATACAGTACAAAGTATTCGATTGATATAATTTACAGACTATTGTGTCAATCTAAAAATTTACCTGGACTGTATTCAAAGAATAATAACTACGGGTCCTCTATTAAAAAAATGTTATACTTTACCATTTCAACTTCCAATTATTTTAATATCATGGACCGAAGAATGCCAATTATTAGCAATGATTAAGTAATGATATTACACCGTCCCTCTAATGTGATTAGTTGATGTTGAACCTAATGATTCTTTTTAAGAGAGATTTGATATGGTAAAATTCAAACAAAAAAACTCGAATATTATTATAATTAATTTATTTTCAGAAAAAATAAAACTCTTATATAGTTTAAGAAAGTTTTTAGTTTTTTAAAAACTCATTTATACATACAAAATGAATATATTTAATTTAAATTAATAATTTAAGGTAATTATAATAAACTATTATTTATTTAGATTTAATTAGTTCAATTCAATTTTAATAACTGAGTCAAATTATTGTGTAAATAGAATTTAATTAGTTCACGTATATAAGGATGATAATGAGTTGGTCTATGAGTCGTTCTCGTTAATTTTTTTAAAATTAAAAATAAAAAATTGTAAAACTTAAATCTAATAACCCTTTTTTTTAGAGATGATAGGTAAAGATGTCTGTGTTACATAAACATAAGTCAACATCTAAGGAAACAGTTTGTATCTTCAAGTTTGTTGAGGTACTCAGAATCGTTATACACAGCCTTTGTCTGACAACAGGATATTGAAGAATACGAACTCTCGTCAGTGTTCAGTTACAAAGACTTATCTATCTAATCTCCTTCTAAACATTGGTTAGTGGAGACATGAAACAATTCCAATTAATAAATTATTAAGGTTACCTAATATCCCACAAACAATTTACTTTTTCAATGAATAATTAACTTGATGAATTAGGGATTATCTCGTTTTCAATCCCGCTGATACGTGAGATATAGGAAGGTCCAATGGTACGTAATTTTACGTAATTTACTCGATATAAATTTTATTTTTTGTATAAATTTTTACGTAAATACAATTTGATATGATTTAAAAAATCTTTTTATTTTTACAAATTTATAATGATAACCACAATTTTAAAGTATGAAATGGATGTAGAAATTGTGGTCCATGCATGCACTACTTGGATTAACATTTAATACTTCAAATTAGGTACTAAAAAATATGATAAAAACAAAATTAATAATTAGTTTGTATTTTTAATAAGTTCATTGTCTATAACAATGTGGCAGGCTTGCACCTACTCTTTCCTTTATATACCAATGCCTTTATGGTCGGCTGTTCATTGCCATTGCACCATCAGAAAAGCCTCTCTTTCTCTGATCCTGAAAGTCTGTATCAGAAAGGGAAAAAAGTGTGATTCTGTGAGTGAAAATGGGTTGCAAGTCCTCAGACAAGCCAAAGCCGAAGCACAGAAAAGGTTTATGGTCTCCTGAAGAAGACCAGAGACTCAGAAACTACGTTCTCAAATATGGTCATGGTTGCTGGAGCTCAGTCCCGATTAATGCCGGTGAGTTTTAGTTTTTCTTTTTCTTTTTTTCACACTGCCACACCTGTTTTCTCACTGCATTGTCCAGTGTTCACTGAGTTGCATATGGGTTGGTTTTCATGGTACAAGAAAAAGAAACAAAACCTGAAAAGATTCGATTTTGAACATGTAAAGCAAATATCAAGACCAGAATCCTTAAGAAGTTCTGTAAACATTTGATCAGCATTTTGTGTTCATGATAAAGATCGAAGGGTTTGGAAGAAGAAACAAGCTAAAAGTATAGTTGATGATGATTGAGAAGTATAACAGAAACAACCAAAACTTCCATTGATGATGGTTTTGGATTTATTGGCATGCAGGTTTGCAGAGGAACGGCAAGAGTTGTAGGCTACGATGGATCAATTACTTGAGACCAGGTCTTAAACGAGGAACGTTTTCAACTCAAGAGGAGGAGACAATCCTGAACCTTCATCGCCTGTTAGGCAACAAGTAAGCTCAGAATAATAACTAAGTTTTATCCTAACTGATTCATGTGCTCGATTGTGTTGGCTTTCTTGACATCTCCTTTAGAGCTATGAAAGAAGTTTGACTTGGATTGTCAATGATAAAACACCTTTTACGAGATTTTTTACGGTTGATAACGAGTGAAGTAGAGTCCGAACTCGATCAATTTACAGTAAAGAAGCTAATTATCAAAACCAATCTTTCTGATTGATTAGGTGGTCTCAAATGGCACATCATTTGCCTGGAAGAACAGATAATGAGATCAAGAACTACTGGCATTCATATTTGAAGAAGAAGGTGATGAAAGCAGAAGGCCATGGTTCCAATAGCACAACTCCATGTTCCAGCAGTCCAAACTCACACAACATGCAACCTCTAGACTCTCCAACAAAACCTGGAATGCAAATCCCATGTTACGAATCACTGGAATTTCTCGAAAAAGTGTCAACTGATTTAGACCAGTCAATTCCACAGATGTTTCAGTCCCCAAACAGAAGCTCCTTCCCAAAGATTATGTTCGCCGAGTGGTTTTCACTTGACAGCTTCGCAACTATATCTGAAGCAGATGCTTGTAGAGGTGGCCTCCAAGAGAATCCAAGCTTTGGACACAGTTTTGTAAATGGTTACCCTTTGGACGAGGAACCATTTTACCATAATTCGATAAGCGAGGTCTCTGCAAGTGATGTGTTCATGTCCCAATTCAAGCTCGATGACCAGAGAACAGCAAACGAGTTCATCGATTTTAGCTCAGGAGATGATGTGTGCAGTGTATTCAACATGAACAATGATATTATCTATATCTGAGGGAAAAATTTTAAAGCAACTTCAACGAAGAATGATCTCTGACCAAGTCCCAAATAATCAAAATTTGCAATCCTTCTAGTGTCTTCATCATCAAAAGTTCATGTTAATTAGGTCTTATAGTTATGGAATTTAATCTGATCAAGAGGCTGTTCTTCCGTGGAGTTACTTTTAGCAGTGACCATATAAGCTTGAAAAATAAAAGTTTCCAACTTCCTGTTCTTGACGAACTTGACAGGCCATTCCGAGAACTTTCAGGGTACTTCTTCTGATAGAACTTCTGCTAAACTTTCAGTTGACTCTGGTTTAGTTTTGTGATGATTCTGATAATGTTTGTTGATTGCTTAGTCTTAAACAAATACAAAAAGGAAAGAAGAAACAAACTGGCCTGCAACAATGTCCTTGTTTTTAATACATTTAGTTGTGAGATGATGTCCTAAATGTACTATTGTCTGAGGAATGTCTGACGGAAGACACATAGGATGCCATGAGCAGTTGGTAACGGATAAAGATAAAGCAAGGCTGAGGGTAACGAGTCCAGATCTCCTGTCTAATATTATGGTGTTTTATTGTGTCCAATAAATCTCAGCCGTTTATTTATGTGAATTCTGTGTAAGTCCCGCGTGAATCCTGTGTAGGTCCCACAAAATAAATGGTTGAGATTTCATGGACAGAATAAGACAAGATAAGACAGGATAATATTGGACAGAGGATCTATTGCTAAGGGTAACGCCCTGGATAAGTTGATAGGAAGTTCTCTTGGCTTAGTTGAAATTATATGTTTAAATTTATTTTTATGTATGCAATTGTTTAAAATTTAAAGTTAGAGTTTATTTTCTGTAAGGAACTTCTCTAGTTTGAGTAGAGATTAGTCTAAATATAGATGACTTAAAGGTACCTTTTTATAATTGAGACCCTTCTACCTTGTAGGTAAAAAAAGAAGAAGCCAAATTCGATTCTAATTAAATATGATTTAATTTATTAATTTATAAAAATCGATTAAGATCTAAATTAATTATCATGTTCAGTCAAATCTAAAAAATTGTATTAAGTTCAAATATGAATTTATCTAATTTGAGTTTAAACGTTAATTTTTAGTTAAATTTGAACTAATTTTCTATTTCCAATGCATTAATACCATCAAGCTGCTTTACCTAATTTTTTTTAAAAAAAGTCTAGATAAAGATATGAAAGATTTTGATACGAGGACTTTTATTTTTTTCTCATATAAATAAAATTTTATATTGCTGAATAAGTGTATGCTTGAATGAGCTTTTGGAAGACCAATAAGTATATTTTTCTATCACAAAAGCCTTTTTTAAAAAAATGGGTGTTTGACTGTAAAGTAAAAAAGAACTTTTTTAATAGATATGACTTTTTTGGCAACTAAAATATAGCTTTTTAAAAAGCTTAAATTTGGAGCTTCTAAAAAAAAAACTTTTTAAGATAAATTTTTCAGATCAATTAATGAGCATATTTTAGTCATTTTTGCTCTTATATTTTACACATAATTTTCACAATACCCATAAACCTATCTTCATATTTATTATGTATTTAACTGTTTACTCAATTTGGATATTTATTTTGAGATTTATATAATATTATTTGACTTTTTATATATTTATATATTTATTTTTTATATTAGTTTATTTATTTTATAATCTATATAAAAAATTTGGTTAGATATATTTTGATTTATGTTTCATATGGTTTAAAATTATATAATAATTAATATGTTGTACTTTGCATATTGTTTAATATACTTTAAATAATTTTTATATGTACAAATAATTTTTATTATAAAATAAAATATAGTTAAAATTAAAAATGCTTGTAATTTTTATATTGCCAAATAGTCAACTTTATACAGCTCTTTTAAAAAAGTTCTATTTTAAATGACATCCAACAGGTTGTTAGTTTGTTCTTCTCAAAAAAGATCTTAAAAAAAAACTCTAGTGACACAAGGCTAACTAAAGAGAGGCTGAGTGAGATAAAACGAAGTGCTTAAAGTTTAATCCTGTTTCAAACTTTTCAGTTTTGTTCTTTTGGACACTTATAGATCAAATACACGAACTCAATCCGAACTCAACCTAAATTCTACTCAAATACAAACACGCAGAATCCACAAATCAAGTGATGTGTTTATCCCATAGTCAAACCCACAAAAAGAACACATTCTATCATTATCCAAACTTGCTTGAACTACTTTTTCTTTCAAAGATTTGGGACATGTGCCTAAGTTCTTCTATCAATCTATAGGCTTTCTTGTATATTTAAGTTCCATTCTCTACCAACATGAAAAGGTAAACCACTGTCAACATTTAATAAAGCTGTTCGTTTCTTTATTACTTCTCCTAGTTAAAGTTCAAGCAATTTGTATAAACAAAACAAGCTAATGCTCTTGGGTATTACAAACTTAAACTCAAGAAAATGTACTGAACAAGAAATGCAATGAAAAGTTGCTTTTCAGTGTCATACAATATGCATCACTCCACACAAAGAACTGATTCACAATGGCAATTTGGAGATAACTAGGACTGAAAGCAGAATCCCAGGTTTAATTATACAAAGGTACAAGGTAAGCCTCGTCTAATTACAGGAAATTTCATATACAGTCCATTACAGGATATATACTGATACATCTTCTAAGCTTCTATTAAGAAGCCACTCATTTGGTACAATAAGTTATATAGGCGCGTAGCCATTATAGTCATCTTCTGCCTGAGATTGACCAAGAACGGATAATATAACAAAAGCACCGTAAAGAATGGTAACAACTGCAGTGAAGTTAACAAGCAGAGCCTCAGGGCCATACTTGGCAAGGCCAGAGTTCTCCAGGAATGTCAGCTTCTCCAGGAACCCAATAGATGCATTGGCAACTGCTAAAATGTAGACGAAAAGTCCAAATAATACATGCCAAGGAAGCGAAGCACTCCTAAGTCCAGGTGACCCCCCAGGGTAAAAGAAAATTATGAATCCATATATCCACTGTAAATTAAACATGTTGTGTTAGTGTTTGATGAATGGAATGGGAAAATATCCTGGAACGTTTGATAATATGGTATGTTTTTACCTGAATACCGTAAAGAGAAATGATTCCAATTCCAAGCCAGGAGTGTAAGCTGTAGAGATTGACAATGGAGCTCTCGTTATGGAACTTGAATGCTGTGTATATGCCAATGATACCCAGAATAAGAGCAACGGCGTGCAGAACCAGATGTATTAGTTTCTTTTCTTCTTTCTTCAAAGGAAGTGACTTGTAGCTTATAATGGCTGCATACACAATTTACAGAACTTTTCAGTTGGGAAATGAAGTCAACAAACGCAAGAGGGAGAATTAGTTAGATATTGATTAGAAAATTACACTTTGTTGCTAGCAAAGATTTAACTGAAAATTTGTAATAGGTGGTTCATTACCTTCACCTCCTATGATCACTAATCCGATCAGCATCAAGACAGGATGAATCTGATACCAAAAGAACAGAATAAAAATTCAACTCTCAATAATCAGTTTTAGCACATATTCAGTAGAGAATAACACAATGAAGTCACTTTCTTCTCTTCTCTTTTTTCTTTTTCACTCTTCCCTGGCTTTTCATAAATGAGAATCAACAGTTAAATATTGGACAGGACATGAAAAGAAAAACATGAAAAGAGAGAACATTCACTTGAATAATAGGCTGTGAGCTAAAATTAAGTTCATTCAAGCATCATGAGGGGAGCAGAATGAATGTTGATCGTTAAATGGAATAAGAGTTAACTAACTAGATTGGGCCACCAATACTGAGTGAAAGAGAAGCGAGCCATTCAACATAATTAGCAAGTGCTATTCGGTAGACAAGTCAAGTTATAACTTTGGAGTCTAAACAGGTAAAAGAAAACTTTGAAACTACTTTCCAAGTAAAGAATTAGCTACACAAGCTAAACACATGAACATCCTTAAGAGTAGAATGAATGTCGATCGTTGAAAGGAATAAGAGTTAACTACCTAGATTGGGCCACCAATACTTAGCGAAAGAGAAGCGAGCCATTGAACATAATTAGCAAGGGCTAGTAGGTAGACAAGTTAAGTTAGAACTTTGGACTTCAAAGAAGTAAATAAAAACTTTGAAACTACTGTCCAAGTAAAGAATTAGGTACACAAGCGAAACACATGAACATCCTTAAGAGGGTTCCTAATTGTCCAGCAAAATCAACAATTTTCCCAGAAATGAAAGCTTCAAACCCATTTCAGTACACGTAATAGTTGCTAAAGTAGTGAAGCTGCTCCAGCTTTTCCAAGCAAATATATTAGGCCATTTCCTAGTCAATGGACGATTCCTGTGTCTTGAAAATAATGCCAAGCAAGAGGCGTGTGGATGTAGAAAACCAAGCTGTCCAAAGTCAAATGGATGACGCCAAAATCCATTGAAAGAAACGACCGTGAAAACCTCAACAGAAGGCAATGCGAAGCAAAAACCAGAGCTTAAGAGACTGTAGAAATCCTGTTAAAAATTATATCGATAATGGAAACTCCAAAGATTCTATATAAGCGACTATTAACCGAACCCTAGCATAGATTAGACCTTAAAACAAACACCATGTGTTCTGATTCGGAAATTTAACAAAAGAGCAGGAGAAAAAAGAACATACAAAGCAAGAGAAAAAATAGAGACAGAGCCCAGAAGCCAAAATCCGATACACAGAAGCACAACGAGAGCTCAAAAGCAGCAAAAACAGGGAAAAGCAATGAATACCCACGAAGCCATAAAGGACATAGAAACAGAAAAGAAGGAGCTTTACATTAAAGATGAGACTTTTGTTCTTAGCTTCCCAAGCCAATCCACCTCTAAAGTGTATGCACCAAACTAAGACCATAGCAGCACCTCCCACAGCCAAAACATGAGCGATGAAAGTGAAAGGAAGTGCTTTTGCTGTTATGGCCATGATCGCCGATTCGCTTCTCCTTAGTTTCTCTCTCGAAGCTCTAAAAAACCTGAGTTAATCTCACCAAAACTTTTTTATCTTTATCTTAGAGAGAAGCTCCAAACATACCGAGTTAATCTCACCAAATTTGTTTATCTTTATCTCTTCCAACGAGTTAATTCCAACGACATTGACCGTTAGATATAGCGATCTCCCAAATGATTGGATTGATGCCGCGTGTCACCTAATCATTCGCTAGCATTACCGGAGTCTCAGTTTCGTGTCTCCTCTGGATCCGCAAATATTTATAATATAATTATTCTTTTTGTTGATAATTTTGAGTAAGTACTAAATATGCATTTCTTTTTATACTTTAGTCTTTGATTTTCTAAAATTATTAGTTATTTTCTGAGTTTACATTATTATATCGCTCATATTTTATATTAATTTTAATTAAAAAATTTATAAAAATAATAAACGAACGTAGAATTGCTCATGTAAGTATTAAGTGGCATAACATTTATTTTAATTTGTCATGTAAAATAAATAATTCAAAATTATCAAATAGTATAAGTGATAAAAGAAATACATAATAATTTTTAAAGAGAATAAATTTAAAAGTATTTAAAATTTTTAATTTTAGAGTCAAAAATTTTAAAATTCTTAATTTAATAATTAAAATTTTCAAAAATTATATTAATCAGTACAAAATATCATTTTACTAATTATATTAATAAATAAATGAAGGCTAGTCCTTGAGTAATTGATAAAGTTACTCTTTTATGATCATAAAATTATACTTTCAAATCGTAGAAACAATCTAATTATAAAAATATAAAAGAAAAGTTGAGTATGTTGTATCTCCTCTTACTCCAACAAAACAGAGAATCTTATGTAATGAGTATGTTGATTTTAATGAATAGATAGATATTTATATAAAAATAATTTTTAGACTTAGTTTATAAAAGTTTTAAAAATAATAAATACATTTCAAAAATGTAAAATTTTGATATTAAATTAAAAAATTCTAAGATTTTAAAAGGTGCATGGTGTTATTAATCATAAATCTTAATATCAGAGAAACAAAACACTGCTACGTCGTTTAGAAGGCTTTTTTGATCTGCAGAGAATGACAGGTGGGATAGGACCTGTCTTAGCTGAAGTCATCTATGAAATCACACGAGACGGACCATTCAAAGTATCTGTCAATCAATGGGGAGAGGTGTAGATGGACATGGACCCCAACTTTGTTAATGAACGTCCGTCCAATTCGAATGTTCTCGCTACGTACAAGGTCTTGCTAAGGCTTATCTAGTCATGATTGTGTCATCGTGATTTCAGTTTAGTGAAAACTTTCAATTACTTGTGTGTTTCGCTTCTCTATCGGCATTATTGCGATTTAGTCCATTTGTGGTGTAGTCTTTGGCATGTATGTTCAAGAATCAATGTAGTCTTTGGTGTAGGCTCGCGATTTTCCACTAACACCTCTTTGGTGCAGGCTATACATCCCATACAAGCTAAAATTGGGATGGTTTGCCTTCATCATGCGTTTCGTGAAAGAAATTGTTGTGTTGATTGGTTGCCTTCTTACGCAGAATCTTTCGATTTTAGACTTACTTATTTACCATATTCTCCTTAGGGATGCCTTGAAATCTTTTCTGATAATATATATGAAGTTTTAACCCTACGACCTATCGCGTCTCATTTTTACTCTTTTGGACTAAAAAAAAGGATCAATAGGTCGAAAAGGCTAATATAATTTATGAACATCTGATCAAATATTTGCTTATTTTTTAATTATTAATTTATTAAATACAAAATTTAGTGTGTGTATATATATATATATATAATGCTTACAAACTTTTAGTTATAGAAAGAAAATATAAATTTTGACCTAAAAAAAATTGGTTGAAAAAGTTGATAAAATTAATGTATAGTAAATCATTTCAATTCAAAGTAAGTATATTAAATTAATTTTAAATAATATAAATGACTCATATAATTTAAATAACTTAGATTGAATTAATTTAAGTATTGCCAATTAGATTGTGACGTATGGATTAAAAATTACAAAAGTAAGATAAGAAAGTACCATCTACTGCAACGAATCTAAGAATATAGAACTTACTCAATGACCAGAAAGCATATAGTTTCAATTTATAAGCTATTACGTTAATATGAAATTTATTTAGTACACATTTAAAGGGTAACGATTACGAACTTTTTACTCTAAACAAAAAACGTAAAAAGTGTCAATATCACATATAACTGAAGAGAGAGCTAAACAATTGGAGGGACAAGCTACGTCAGAAAGGATTAAACTGCTACTCAATTAAATTTTTTCAAAAAATATAACTAATCAAGAGAAATATTTAATGTCCAAAACTGGACATGAAATGACCTCACCAACTTCACGGATGAAATGTTCTTAGCAATCACTACATTGGAAAAACGCCTTTACGAAATTGGATTCGAGTTGGATTGACGCATGTACAAAAAGTAATATGTTGAGATTTATAACTATGGGAATATAGATTGGTGAAATTTAAAGACATGTAAAGGGGATAAGGTATATTCCTAGTATCATATGGTTCCCCATATTCGACAAAACAACAATCATATGTCCTTAAGGGTGGTCCAGGTAATTGAGTTTTCAAAAGCCTCCTAACTTATTTATTTAAAAATATTAAATAGAATAATCGACTGAAAATAGAAATATACTAAGATTTACAAATATTTATTAGATCAAATATAATGCACGGATAATTTTTTTAATGAAAAACAACAATTATCTAACTTCAATGTATAATTTCCTCAAGTAGTCAAGACAATCCAAATAATGCAATTATGAATTCGATCTAGAACATCAAAAACAACAATTATCTAACTTCAATGTATAATTTCCTCAAATAGTATGATTCCGTCAAGACAATCCAAATAATGCAATTATGAATTCGATCTAGAACATCAAAAACTGATGTGATCCACATTTTACTGTATATAACTATATATGAAACATAGAAAGTCACGTGATTATCCTCTCTATATATATAAACACACGCGCAATCATAAGGTGATAGGTGACTTGCAAATTACAAGATACCCAAGGTTGGTCCAACGGTAGTTAAACATAATGCTATAGTTTAATCAGACGAGAAACCTAAGATTCGTCATGTATCCTACGAGATCAACCAACACAAGATTTTTCTATCAGAATATGGATATAAATGCTCCGGTGAGTGAAGGGTGGGGAAAGAAGCACATGGGAACATGTGCATTCATTCACAGAGCAACTTGGCTGGAACTTGACAACAACTATGGCACAGCAATTAATGGTCCCCAATAGATTGAATTAATTGACCCACTTATGCGACTTACACTGTTGCCCTGATCCGAGGAGATGTTCCACTTTTTAAAGTAGCTTTTCGCCACATAAAGGCAAAAGCTACTGCTTCCTGGGGTCAATTAGGTTTGGTTTGTTTCAATGCACAACCAATTCACCTAACGTTTCTAGTTGCCCTATTACTACATTATTGATCTTCTTATTGGAGTTTCAATTACAGTTCTTGCAATAATTTACTACGATTCAAATTTTGTCTCGTACATATTCTAAGTTGCTTTAGTCTCAAAATTTGGCCAATGCAGACTATAAAACACTTGTGCGTAAATTGGAAGAATATAATAGTTTGGTTTTATCGGGTAAGCAAAACTACAGATTCTGCTTTACGAGTTGCAGAATGTACTAAAAAAAGTATGTATCACGTGCTATAAAAAATTTCATATGCATGTGTTAACTGGAAATGGAGAACTTTTACTTATTGAACGTAAAATTTCCTAATTTCCTCTTAATTCTAATTTTTAGGCTATCATTACTTTCTCTATACGTGCAAACCCCCCACCAGAAGACAACTAGCTTCATAGGCAAATATATTTTCACAAAAAGTAAAAGGTCAAAAAAGAAAAGCGTAGGTATACTAAATAGAACATAAGAGCTTACATGTACATTGCCCAAAATTCTTTTCCCCAGACAAGTTATATTCCTGTTATTGCATGTACAGAACGGCTTACCACCGAAAGTATAGGGTCCTCTATGTAATTTCGACATGCGCACCTCTTTCCTTACTGCAATGAAAAGAAACTTTAATAAGTCCAGCTGTGTTCTCCCCAGAAAAAAAAATTCACATGATTTTACTAAAGATACAGAAGCTTCTCTACTTCAGTTTTTTTAACTCCTGTAACGGTTTCATTTCAGTTTTGGATCCAAGTCAACCTCGGTTCTCATGTTCGAAGTCTCTGAACTGTCTTAATTGTAAACTACAAAGGCAAGAAAGAACCAT
Organism: Erythroxylum areolatum; assembly: GCA_024520975.1. Classification (NCBI taxonomy): domain Eukaryota; kingdom Viridiplantae; phylum Streptophyta; class Magnoliopsida; order Malpighiales; family Erythroxylaceae; genus Erythroxylum; species Erythroxylum areolatum. Next base: position 57,662,818 of record JANIJH010000007.1, read on the forward strand.
AACTACAAACTTCTTGTTACTTTCTGGTTGTCCTTGGGTCTGGGAATTTGTGATAAACCTTATATTGATTGTTTGGATCCAGACCTAGAAGACAAAATTTGTAACAAAGTTGTGATAGGGAGACTTTCTAGGAAGATTCTGTGAGCATCCAGGGCAAAGTCTAGAAATGTTCAAGTCATGGAGGGTCGAAAAGAAAAAGATCAAAATGGTCTTCAAATTGCAGTTTCAGGCAACCCAGGTACTACTGTTTAACCGACAAACCTTGTCATTGAATCATAAGTGGGTTTGTTTTAATCACATTGGTGGCCTTGTTAGTAGATAGGTAATTGTAGTGGCATACATTCTGTTGGCAATTTCTTTAAGTTTCTGCCACAATTAGTAGACATGTGGTTACCTTGTTTAGGATCTACGTTTCAGGTGCCAGTGTTGAAGAAACCTACGTTATTTGTATCTCTGATGCCAGCGGATGCTGGAAAGCCAACATTCAAACTAGTGAAGACCGCAGCTCAGGATGGAACCTGTACATGGGAAAAGCCTGTTTATGTAACGGTGAAATTTGTGAAGGAGCTAAGAACTGGAAAGGTTCATGAGAAAATATATCATTTCATTGTTTCCAGTGTATGTTACAAGTAACTCTCTCAGAGATTTTTCCTATTTTATCTCAGTTTAAATTTGTTAATCATCATAGTTGATATGTGTTTCATGTAATTTTCGCAGGGCTCATCAAAATCGGATTATCTAGGTGAAGCTTCTATTGATTTTGCAGAATTTGCCGATGAAGCTGAGCCAATGACCGTTACTCTCCCTCTAAAGTTCGCAAACTCTGGAGCAGTTCTAAAGGTTAGTTCTAGCTTTCTTGACTAGCTCTTGACCCCCCAACTCAACACCCATACGAACAACGAATTTTAACTGATTGCCTTTCTGGGCTGAATATAGTTCTTTAACTTCAAATTTATTCATTTACGTTTTTTTGTCTTTCACTGAATCGAACTCAACATTGGAGCAGGTGACAATCCAAAAGATAGAGGGAGGAATTGATCAAAGGTCAAGATGAATACCCGTTGCTCATTTAGCATACTGTGTCCTCTTTTTGTTGTGATTTACTTCCTTGATTGAAATAAGCTGTAAACCCCTTTTTCTACAAGTATGACTAATAGTAGGATATAATCTCAGATACATTAAGGACACTGGAGAATCCAATGATGTAACCATGAAGAGCCAAATGAACCAGAAAGACAGAAATAATAAAAGTTTTGCTGAAGTAAGGTCTAATGTCATCTGTAGTCGCTCTCTCTTGCAGGACAGAACTCCAGGCTACTGTATATTGAATCTTAGAGATAGCCTATTGTACAAGATTATAACTAAACCATTTCTTAATCATATGACAGGACAGGAGCTTGGAGAATGAAGAAGAGGGCAGTTTCAGATCAACTATGGGCTCAAACCTTATCACTCCAAAGAATCGTTTGCATCGAAGATCAAGCACAGAATGGTCGCTGGTTTCAGCTTCAGATGGAAGTTTATTTGACTCGACTAACAGTCTTGAAGAAAATGTTCTAAGAGAATCACAGCACACTTCAAGCGATACCGTTGAAAAACTCAAAACCGAAATAGCCGACCTAATGAGGCAACCAGACTTAACAGAACTGGAAATGCAGTCTTTGCGGAAACAGATTATGAAAGAGAACAAAAGAGCACATGAGTTATCAACACAGATTGCAGACCTCAAAAAGGAGAAAGATGCACTCGAAGTAGAATGTGAAAAGCTCAAATCCTCGCAGAAATCTGTTGGAGGAGAAGAATTGCTCAAACAATTGCTAGCTGAGAACAAGGACCTTAGGGTTAAGGTAGAAGAAATCAGGCGAGAACTCGTTCATGAAAAGGATACTAAGACCAATCTTCAAACGCAACTCCAGAAAACACAAGATTCTAATTCTGAGCTGATTCTTGCTGTCCAAGATCTTGATGAAATGTTGGAGCAAAAAATTATGGAAATATCTTCTCTTTCCAACAAGCTAGAGTTAAGAAAGAATGAGGTTGAGAGTAGGTGCAAATGCAATGTGAAAGAGTATGAAGAACAACTAGCAGTCATTGAATTGGAGAGGATAGATGACCATAAACACAATACCAGTGAATTAGATGAACTGAAGCAAAAGATCACAGACCTGAGTAATGAAATAGAGATGTACATAGAAGACAAGGAAAAAAAAGAGAATTATATTGAACGACTCATCCACGACTATGAGGACTTGAAACAGGACAATCATTTTATCTCTTCCAAGTTAGAGCAAAACCAGATAGAAGAACTAAGGAGACAACGCGAATGCGCTGAATCTGCAGCCACAATCACAGAACTTGAGTTGCAATTGCATAGGCTAGAAGAGAAGTTAAAGAAGCAAGCACAAGAATTATCAGAATCCATGGTTTTGGTCAATGAACTTGAAAGCCAGGTCGAAGGATTGGAGAAAGAGCTAGAGAAGCAGTTAGAAGGATTCGAAAATGATCTGGATGCCATGACACATGCCAAGATTGAGCAAGAACAGAGAGCAATCCGTGCAGAAGAAGCTTTGAGGAAGGCAAGGTGGAAGTATGCTAGTACAGCAGAGCGTTTACAAGAGGAATTTAAAAAACTTTCTGTGGAAATGGCAAGTAAGTTTGACGAGAGTGAGAGACTGACTATGAAAGCAATAGCTGAAGCGAAGGAGTTGCACTTGAAAAAAAAAATTCTGGAAGACAAGCTTCAAAAAGCTGCTGCAGAGCTTGTACTAATTAAGGATCAGAACAAAACAAGGATGGAAGAGCTATCGACTCATTTAGATATAAAACCCAAACTCGTAGATCAGATGTCCCTGGAAGTAGAATATATGTCGAAGCAATTGCAAGATGTTAAGTGTGAAGAAGAAAAACAAGAGGCCTCCACGACAGAAATTCAAATGCCCATCAAAGAAGACAATGATGTCACTAAGCATTCAAAGCAAGATGTTCAGTTAAGAAATCAATTGGAACAAATGAAAATATCACTTGAAGAAACATGCACCCTGTTAGAAAGTTCAAAGAGAGAAAGGGACGAACTGCAAAGAAATTTTGAATTGGCTAAGAAGGAAGCTGGAAAAACGCAAGAAGAACTATGGATCTTAAGGTCATTTAAGGAGGAAAAGGAGACAATAATCAAGGACATCTTATCGGAAATGGAAAGCCTTAGAACTCAGCACAAGACATTAAAACATTGCTTGTCCAACGAACAGCTTCAGAAAGAAACACTTGAAAAGAAAATCCTCCGATTGATGGATGAGCTGCAAAAGGTAAACGAGCTGGCATGTGTTGAAGGAAATGATAATGCGAAGAAATCAGTGGAAGCAAATATCGTACAAGATTTACCACAGTCAAAGAGGAGCACTACAAAGAGAAAGCCGACTACAAAAGAAGATGCTATACCAAAACTTGAAAGGTATAATTGAGGTCTTTTCTTACACTTCAAATTACTTGCGTTCTTGAGAAATTTTGGTGTATCCACTAGAATTCCTCATCCTTCGTTGTGATAAGTAGATAAATCTCCCTTTTGTCTTGACATGATTCACCTTACAATGTTCTGATTTATGTTTTTATTACCGCCTTTTGACTTTGTTTTAAGTTATGTTTTGACTGAAACTTCTAGCACTATCCTGACAGGGATGAATCTGACCTTGCTGAATTTTTGGACGAAATCGCTCTGCTAAAGGAAAGAAATCTATCAATGAAGACTGAGTTAAAAGAAATGCAAGAGAGATATTCTGAACTGAGCCTCAAATTTGCTATGGTAGAAGGCGAAAGGCAACAGCTTGTCATGACCATACGCAATCTCAGGAATGGGAAGAAGAACTAGCTCATCCTTTGTGTAAGACATTCGTAACAGAACTGAAGCAGAGCCGAAGAAGTTATTGAAGAGTTCGCCGTGCAGCAAGTCTTCTTCCTCAAGTATGAAAATGTAATTGCAGCTAATTTAACATTCCAAGAAGTAATGAACACAAACCTTTACAGTATAATTCTGTTTTGACTCGTTTAGTAACTCCTAATTCCAACTTATGCCAGACACAAAGGTGAAATGGATTAAGCACTTCTAACTGTAATTAAATGTGGTTAAATTTATGTTATACCACGTAAAGGAAAGGGTACCAGATTTCCGGGAATGGATATACAGAATTATCAGTAAAGGCTACAACTTCAACTAAATCACGCATCATAACTAGCGATAGGTATTTAAAGTTAGAAGCTTGCGATATCACAGCCGTGTTCTGACCAACAGAAAGAGACCAATAAATAGCATTCAGCAGATAATCTAGAAGAATAATGAGGATTGGTGTAACGTACCTCTACTTTGATGCATTTCACATCAAAATTGCTTCTAATGTTCGAATTATCGACTGCGCAACCTTTTTTTGGGACTCTGGGCACTTCCATCGGTCCAGACCAGCTTAGTTTGTTTTCCACTCTCCGTTGTAGCGAAGGATAGAGTCTGCATAGTATTGTCACCAAAGTGAGTTTCTATCAGCACACTCAAGAACAGACATGTACGAGGAGGCATGAGTATCTCATACCTGTCTCGATCTCTTATCAGCAGGTGTCCATGTTGGAAGTATGGGAGCAAGCGTTCTTTCATTCTTGGACAAGCATGACATTCTTGTAGACTGCTTTTGCTTCTTTTGCTGCTGTGTCTTCCTTGAACCGTTGCCTCCCTTGTACCTAAAAAACTCTAGAATAGAAGGGCTTCTTCTCTTAATAGCTTTCGGTAAACTTGACGTAAACCCAATACTTGGGCTAGGGGTATTAGCTGGAAGGGAGTTTTGCCGCAATCTACTCTTCTCCCTGATTCTATTCAGGAACTCTATTGTCCAGGGTGAACCTGGCTGCAAATGGGTAGAGTGAATTGCTTTGGAAAGCGGTGTTACACCATCATGTGATATTTGCTCTTTAAATGACAACCCTTTTGAACTTCCTGTAGATCGCTGAGATATGACATCACAGAAGAGCTTATTTTGCTGTTTGAAAGGCGGGTGGTCTTTATTTTCACCAATCTCAGCAGGATCATTGTTTTCTAGCAAACTTTCACTGTCATATTTAGTAGTCCACAAATCTAACTCCAAGTCGATCTCGGAAGCCTTTGGAAAAGTGGGATAATTTCCCGCCGTTCTAGACTTTCTTGTTCTTGTGGATTCTCGCTCAATTTGGGTCAGCCAGGATGAGAAGTTCGCTCGAGGAACAGCTTTTTCTGATAAAGGACAATCATCGAGATCTATGATTTCACCGATAAACTCTTCGCGTAGATTCTCAAATTGATTTCCGGTAGTTACTTCCTTTCGTTGCTTCTGATCCAACAACTTCTCGTTGTTTAATAACCGTGGCCCGGCGAGGTTGTGAGAATCGTTTGGCATAGACTCATTAGAGAAATCTACCATTCCTCCAATAATGTGTTTCTGATTTTGACAAAACCCATTTGTCATAGATTGATCAGGCCATTTAAACTCTTCAAACATCTCGGAATCCTTCGATATCCAAAGATGGTCTCGCCTGAATCTTTCAGAATAACCATCCTTGTCAGTAGGGAATTTATTCAACGGCTCAGACTGCCTTATGTGATCGACATTAATGTCCATCGTTTGATTGTTATAGACGTATTTTTGTCCTCTACTTTCAGAATCAACATTTAAGGGATGCTTCTTTGAATCAAGATAGGAAGACATGGAAGAAGAGCAATCTGTCACAACGGATTTAGAGTCTTCTCTTTCGCCATATCTACACACAGAACTGAAAAGAGCAACACTTTCATCGGGAATATAATAGCGCTGGACTGCAAGGATCCTGCGATCGTGTGACCACTCAAGAAATTCAATAAGCTTAACTCCAGAAGACAGAATTGCGTGGGCTGTCAATGTGTTGACTGAAGGAAAGTTGGTAAGAAATGATTCTGCTAGAGTTTCTGACTCCAACATTCTAGGATATAGGCAGGTCTGCTGCTTTGTGGCATACAAAATACTGCTTAAAATAATTTCATCTGTCAATTCTGATGAATAGGCACAAAAGAGCTGAAAATCTATTCCCAGGCTAGCTGCAGCTGCATAGAGTCCATCTGACGATTCCATTACTGTAGACAGGAAGCCAATTTCACCCTCAAATACCTGCAGGATAGAACATATTAAAAATCACTTTTTGCATATAAAAAGTGATTGCGAGTAGCAGCTTCTGGCAAGAGCATTCCAAGAAAGACTTCTTCACAGTTCAAACATCATTCAATCTTGTTATGATATCCTCTATACCACTATATGTTATTTTAAACAATTTAAGAGTTATGTCTGCTTATTAAACCACAGTCAAACTCTCATACTGGATAGAGAACACCTGCATCTGTAAGCACGTTATCATGATAAAGACAGCAGAATCTGATGGAGCCATAAAAACACGATGATGATCAAGTTTTGATAGTCAATGATGAAAAACCTTCAAGTACAGAAAAGGCCAACTGAAGACAGAAGTTACAGCTCTTAATTAGTTATCAATACATCCAATTTGATAGTAATAGATTGAAATGGAAGATCCTCCAGCATTGGGTTGACAGAAAGCACACCCTTAGGAAAAAATGGAAAACAAATTCAATTCTTCTCAAGACTTAATTACTCAACAAATTGAACAGGTTGAAGAGAAATCGTAGTTCATAATCAGTGATTGGTTGCAATTACCAGAATACAGCCACTGAAAGTAAAGCTCAGGCATGTCATAATGTTTGTAGCTATATTCTCGATGCACAATGACAAGCATGAAGAAGCTTCATATTCGTCTGTTGCTTTCTTTCCAATATTCTTGCAATCATACCACACCAAGCAAATTGCAGAACTAATAATAAGATCCACAGGGAAATTTAGGTCACGCTCCACAACTTGTGCTCCTTCCTTCTCCATCGCAAGAATTTTTTGGTACGTATTTCTTCTTGATACAATCATTTCCTTTTCAAAATTTTGAGTGTTGACAATAATTATGGTCCGAGGGAAAGAAGCTCCATCGCACTGAATCTGCTCAGATTTCATTACACTGGGCACGGGAAGAGTTGGCATTGGCATAGAAAAAGCTTCTGCTACATCTGAAGCTTTGGAAGACCTTAAACCATGCTTGTTCTCAAGCAAAATAGCTCTGTCCATGTTCTCCAACTTTTGGTTCTTTATCGCTTCTGAAGAAATAAGGGAAGGAGATTGCTCTTCCTGACATTGAATTGGTCAAATAAGTTATGGTTGTACAAGAATGAGCAAGCAGCAAAGAAATGAAAAAGTTGACAATATTGCCAGCCCGAGAAACCTAGCATTTTGAAAAGAGAAACAACTTAAGTGGTATATCTGGAGTTGGGACCTAGATAAGAAGAGAAACAACAATGTATGCAAAGATGTCTTTCGTTCAATTTTTGGTCAAAGCAAAAAGTTATATCAAGCATTTGCATGCCTAAACAAATTCACCTTAGGATCTGCAGGTGTAACATTAATACCAGGTGCCTCGACCATAGATTTATCTTTTTCCCTAGCTGTAGCTTTTCCAGGATTTAAGAAGAAATCAAGATCACTAAAGTGCAACATAGAATTGGACAAGAAGGGTGCCCTGTCAGCATCATTTTCAGGCAATTGTCCTGCACCTCCTAGTTTTAGATGTTTGTCATCCAACGTCTTAGATGAATCGACTACCGGAGGCAGATTGTTCGAAAAGTAAGGCATATTTGGTAATTCCTCATATTCTTCTGCTTTTGGTGCATCTGGAGCATCAGGAGCATCATCACATAAAATAAAGTCCATATTTAGCTCTCCACTACCAAAAAATTCCTGATCAAGATCGTTATAGTGTGAAGTCAACTCCTCTTGATAAAAGGAGAGAATTCTAATGCTTGAATTATCTTCCTCTAGAAGATGCCAATCCAAGTAAATCCCATTAGATGCAGATATTGAATGTGGTTCAAGTCGAGTAAGCATCTCCTCGGCTATAGAGTATGATGACATCATCTTATCACAGTCAGGAAGTGTGGGTATGGGCATCGATTTAAATGTTTCATCTGCTAGAGTAAGCTCAGGACTAACAATTAATTCACTGAAATCCTTGAAGTTCGTATCCTTCCTGAACATCAAAGGACATGTCCCTGGCTCATCTATTGCTTGCATTTCAAAGAATATTTCATAAAGCTGGCATGAGTCCTCATCAAGAAATGTGAACTCCTCAAAAACAGGTTTCGTAGACAGAAAACAACCTGTTGAATCATCTCTGGAGTGTACAGTATCTACCAAGCTTATTATGTGCACTCCAATGAATTTGTCGACAAATGCCAACTCAGACTTATAGCATTGCTCTAGAGCATCATTTGAAAGAAAATCCAGCGTATCATGATGAAGCGAACCCAACAGCTCCATCTGATCAATAACTGGAAAGTCCTTTGAAGTCCACCCTGAATACATATTCTCAAGAAATGAAACAAGTTCATCTTCAATGGAGTGCTCTGTGAAGGTTCTAAGACTGGTCTCGTCCACTTCTAAAAGAGGAAACGTGTAATGGCAGAATTGTAATAGCTTTTGATCAGAAGCTTCATCTTCCGGGGGACAACATGTTTCTTGGTCCATGCACTCCAAAGCAGCATCTTCAACCGAAAACACTGAAGCTCGAGCCTTGTCATCATACTGAATTTCATGTGCCAGATTGAACAATTCCTGAAAGATAAGATATATATGTATACTTTAATAAAATTTGTAGATAGAAAATTCCAAATCAAATATCAATATAACCTGCATGGAGAGCAATAGATTGGCATCTTTTACCGTGCACAATAAACGCCAGTCATGTAACAATTGAAAATAAGAGTTACAGAACGATCAGATACTCACCATATTGTTCTCAATCTCTTGAATTTTAGAGAAAATTTCTGTCCCTGACGCTTCCTCAGAAAAGCATGGTTTCTCCTGAAAAACAACACAAAATATGGTAAGTATGAAATCACAACACTAGCCAAGCAAAATGTATCCACAGCCGCATGCTTTAACTACTGCCATTTTACCAAGAACATGTCGACCTCTGGCTGCTCAAACTGGATGATTTCCAACCTGCGTCCATGCTTATCATCCACAGTACTGTTTTCTTTCTGCAATTAAATACAACTTTAAATGAAAAACCACAAAAACAAACATGAAGTTAACATGTAGATAATATTCTTCTGCAGGACAATACCACAGAATCTTCATTTCTTTCGCTTAGGAACATCAAAAAGTATATGATCCGAACAGAGTCAAACACTTTCAACTAAGGATAAGTTAAAGAAAGTTTGAATCCATTTGAGAATACCAGACTTCGACAAACTAACCAAGCTCCAAAAAGGACCAAAGAAGACTAAAATTAAGATCACTCATTTTTCACAGAATAATTGTCAAACTTATGTTATACAGAAACCGAAACGCATCCTAATCAAAACAAAGGATCTAAATTCCGCAGTTTACCTCGATAGCGCCTAGATTGTCATTTAGAAGACAAAAACGATCGTGATCTCCAAAATCTACGCCTAGAAACTGAGGAACTACATCGTTAACAAACTTCGAGAGAGCTGCGTCAATAGGAAATTCATCGATCTCTGGAGGAAGAGCATCTACGACGGGACAGAAACTACTCAGATGTTCTTCGAAGTTGAAGAGACCCGGAGTAGGTAAGTTCACGAGTGGGAGATTGAGGAAGCTTAGGGTTTTGATGGAGGCAAAATGATCGGTGTTGAGGAATCGAGTTCGCATCAGTTCAGAAAATGAGTTTTCGAATATGACTTTGAAATTTGGCGCCTCAATTTACCGGCTGGCTTTCTTATATCTATACCGTTTCAACCTCGCGAGAAAGTTTGGGTCATTTTGTATATATTTTATATTCTTTTGGAAATTATATGTTTTTATATTTTTATTAGAAAAAAATCATATATCAAAATTATAAAAAATAAAAATTTACACTGTTTCATTTCGTAAATAATACAAAAGAAAATGTAAAAACCTTAAACTGATTCGGTTTTAACTTTTTTGTTTGATTTATTTTAATAATTTTTGTTGTTAAAAATCGATCAGTTTATTAATTAATTGATCGAGTTTTATAAATTAATAAATTCTTATAAAACTAATAAATCAATTAATTTTATTTAATAATTTCTTTTTTAATTAAACTTTAATTTTTTTGATACATAAAAACGATATCTTTCAATTATGTTTCAAATTTTTTAATTTTATTCAATCTTATGAAAATTTTATGAGAATCTAATAATTTTTTAAACATTAGACTTCTTATCTTACAAGTTTAACGGATTTTTAAAACATGAAATGCAATTATGATATTATAATCGCAATTATAACTGTTATCAATAATTTAAAAAGTTGAGTTATATTTTATTTTTATTTATTTATGCATTTATTATAATTTTATTTACATAATAATTTAGTGTCAGTTTACTTATTTGCTCTTTTAACCTGCATCATTCTTTTATTGTTACATTTGCATGTAAGTTTACCGAAAACAGCCTCTTTATTATGTAGGGATAAAGCTGCATACTATCAGACCTTCCCAGACCCCACTTTATTGTGAGACTTCGGACTGGGCGTGATGATAACGATGATAATCAATAATTTAAAATATTATTTAATATTTTATAAGAAGAAAAGAGTATTAATACGACAAATTCAAACAAAGGCATCTAAAGCTGGACGTCTATCTTCAGGAGACAAACTTCTGCATTACGGGTACTTAACCAAAAGTGTGAAAAAGTGAATTGACATGTTCAAGAGCAGTAACATCTCATAAGTCAATAGTTAGCAACAATTGAATTCTCTTTCAAATCATTCGAGCATATAATGTAGGAGACAGAAACTCGCGAGCTTGCCTTCCCCTTCCCAGCACTTGCTTGCTCAATCTGCTTCTGTTTGCCAAAAGCAGTAAGAATTCGATCCCTAAATTGCCTGTGACCATCCTCTTTACCTAATGCCAGAGTTTTCAGACCCCGTCCGAGCTCAACTACATCTTCAGATCCGTCTGCAGTTCCAAGTTCTTCATACAGTTTCTCAATCTTTGCTTTCCAGACGAGCCCCATTTCAGTATCCATCTTACTGTAGGGAGTTTTAAGCAAGTACTCATCAATGCCTCCAGCCTTGTCTATGCAACGGAGGGCATGCGTCGTAACTTTGACTCGAATGTGTCGGTCTAGAATATAACTAAAGAGCCTCTTCTCCTGGACATTTGGCTTCCAAAATCTCCTTGTCCTGTTATTAACACACATATGAAACACTTAGGAGGTCATAAACTCTTCCATACAAAGATGGATGCACAACAAAATCCAAATCAAGACAAACCAATATGTAAAGATCTTAACATCGTATCAGCCAAAAAGTTTGCAAATCCACCCCTTTAAACATGCCTGTGCACAGTTTGCAACAAGATTTAAGTACAAGAGTTGTCATCACAAATGAAATGATCTCTCACCAGTCATCAAAAACACTACATTCACTAGTCCAGAAGAATCCTTAAGCAAGCCATACAAAGAATTTACAAGATTAAATTTACAAGCGGGTCAATGAAAGCTGTAAACTTGACTGCAACACCATGAAAAGAGGACGACAATAGCCATGAGAATCCATGCATTAAGACTCCATTGATAATGTTTCTTTCCCAATTCGCCCATTTTGCTTTTCCTTGATTCGGCATTATCTTTATTTGTATGGAATACGATGGAATAAAGCCGAATTGATCTTTTCATTATTATCTTTATTTGACTGATAGGAATTTTCTTGTTAAGATCCTATATATCGACTGAAACCTCATATTCATAGTACAAACTCGATGATTCAATAAAACTCCAACCAATTTCAACCAGGTACACCAATATTATCATTGAGTGGAAGTAGCTTAAGTGCTGATTGTGAAATTGGCGTGTCCTATGCAATGCATTGCGTGAAGTTAGGAATGCGAAACGTTTCGTGAGAGAGAGAAAGGGAACGAACTTGTTGCCACCATCTTCGCTGACTCGATTGCCATATTGGATATGTCGTCCAGCATAAATACCTCGTTTTGCTCGACCCATTATGACTTTGCTGTTAGGCAAGTGATTCTTGAGAGATTTCTCAACTCCTGGCGCCAAGCCATTTTGGCCCACCTTTTTCAATATTTTCTTCATAATCTCCTTCCCTCGAAATGCCATCTTAATCCGGATCCTGCACTACGGTTTCTGCAAGTGGATGTCATCAAGGGGCAATTCATGATACAAATCTCTTGAATTTGAGATAAAAGATTCTTCCAGAAAAGGAAAAGAATAATTCACAAGCTAGTTCTTTGAAGCATTTTGTCAAACATGTCGTATGTGAAAGGCAAAAGCAGAGAATAAGCTACGAGTAAGCTGAAACGACTAAAAACAATCAGAAACAAAATGGTTTGAGATGTTATTACTCACAGAGCTTGATGGGTTGAGTAGTCTGATGATTGAATCCAGAGAAAAAAGGATACTGGGGCTAACCGGTAGTGATCTATTAAGGAAAGCAAAGGCGATCGGTGGGGGTGGTTTCGGTGTAAGGTTTTGGAAGTAATGGGCTTGATCTCTGGCTTCTAAAATCTGTCCGGGGGTACGTTCGGAGGAATAATAAAAATACAACGTCATTAATATTTATAATTAAATAATTTTTTTATTTAAAAATAAAAAATTAAAATTAAAATTAAAATTAAAAACTACAATAACAAATAAAAGTAGAATCAATCGGACTCTAATTTTAAGTTAGTCAAATTTCGAATCAAACTTAAGTTAGAATTAGGTCTAAACGACTCATACCTCCTGCTTAAAACGATTTAATACTAATATATTTAAAAATATATCTCTTTTGTAAATATTAAAATAAGAGTAAAAAATATTAAATGATGCAGCAATAATAAATTTTTAATTCAATCTCCTCTCCTATTAAAATCAATATATACAATCAACTATACAGATTCCATTTTCTTATTTCATTTCTTTACCATAAGTATAAAAATCTTTTCGGATAAACAAATATAAAATAATGAAATTTTATTGAACATAACCAAATAAAATTTATTAATAATTAAATAAAATATATTTTACTTTTAAACTTAATTGAATCGAGTTTAAACCCAAGTGATAATTAAGGTGGATTAATTTAATAGAATATTTAGAGTGAGGCTACTAGGTCCCAATCATGGAATTTATAGTTATGAAACCCAATACAATTTAATATCAATAAAAAGTGTATTTTAGTCTTTTAACTTCCCCATAAAATATAACTTAAATCTTAACCTTTTAAAATGTTCAAATTCAACTATAATATTTTCAAAATGTTCAAAATAAATTTCAAAATTATGAAATTTTTATGAGATTAATTATCTGTCAATTAAATATTATGTTAAATACTGTCATAAAAATATTTTATATTTTTAAATAAAAATGTGTCATGTTATCACGTAATTATTTTCTTAAATTAGTCAAAAAATGGGTCTCTCTTAGTCATGAAAATGAGATCCACTTCTATAAATTTTTGAACGTAGGTGTCACTTGCTACACGAAAGTAAAACCTACTTTTTAATTAAAAATGAACAAATGTCATATTACATCATATTTAATTAACAGAAAATTAGTTTTATTAAATTTTTTATTAATTTAAGGTCTGTTACAAATATTTCAAAAAATGTTGGGGTTGAATTTAAACACTTTAAAACGTTAAGATTTATTTTTATTCTTTTTTTTTAAAACAAAAGAACCCGAAGTCGTATTTTGCATGAGCGAGAAGTCCAATGGAAGCAACGGTCGAAGGTCTTTTGGCTCAAGGATGGTGATTCTAACGCGCGGTTTTTCCATTCTATGGCAACACATCGTCAACAGAAAAATTCTTTCTGTCGGCTTAAGGATGTTTCAGGTCGGTGGATTGATAGCGCGCTGGGTTTGGAGTCTCTGATCTCTTCATACTTCACTGAGTTGTTTACAGCTAATCCCGATGATCTTGAGCATGTGGTTGATTCAATCCCTCCTTGTGTTACTCCTCAAATGAACGAACTGTTACATGCTCCTTATACTTCGGATGAGGTGAAGACAGCGATCTTTAGTATGTGTTGGACCCTAATTTTTAAGTGAAATTTAGAAATAATCATTGAAAAAAAATGAGTGTTTATGTTACGGTATAGATGTAATTTTATACTTAAAGGAAAGTGATGAAGAAAGAATTGTTGACCTTGATAAATTTGGAATTTGAATAAATTTGGGATTTTTGAATAAATATGTATGAGTTATGAAAAGTTAAAGAGAATGAGAAGATTGAAAAGAATTATGAAAGTTGACTTTTGGATATAGAAAGTTTGACTTGAGAGTTGTCTTTTTGATTTAGGCAGAATTGGAGAAAATGATCTTCAGGAAACTTGTAGCTCCTATTGAAAGCTTTCTGTCGAAATAAAGTTTGATATTTTTCGATATCGGGAGTAAAAGTTATAGTCAGTCAAAGTTAAGGTTATTTTACTTTGACTTTGAAAATGTTCTTAAGTGTGGAAATTATACATGCTGTGCTTTGAGGCAAATTACCGGATTGATGTGGTCTAAATTAGAGTAAATGGTCTACATGAAAGTTATAGCTTATATTCCCAGCTTTTTATCGCCATAAAGTATACAATTTTTTGATATCGAGGCTAGGAGTTATGATCGACGGAAATGTGGAAGTTGTTTAGGAAGAGATGATTAGGACAGAAACTTTGAGTAGATTTTTGACTCCTTTAGAGGACAATTTGATTTTTCTGTCCTTCATGAAAGTTGTAGAGCTTCCTTTGAGCTATCTTTTGATACAAAATTTGTCAAATTTGGAGTTCGGGATCAGGAGATATAATTTTTGGAAAATTCGGATATATATATGTGTTTATACATAAATACATGTCTCTATTTTTATTTCTTATTATGTCCCTATTTCAATCTTTTGTTAATATCTCTTCCGTTCGATATCCGATTGACATGGTTTTTGAAGCGTTGGATTCCTAAGACAATGATCTACATTCTCAAGGGATATTTGTATTTTTATGAGATTAAATTAAGGATGATTAATTTAATCAAAGTGAGTTAGATAATTTTCTAAACATGGTTCAGTCTGTTGTGAAATTCGGGATCTGTGGAGATCCGATTGAAGTGATTCTTAAGGAAAAATAAAATTGAGTCATGGGGCTACAAATCATATGAAGAAATGAAATTTCAATTTAGTCCCTAAGACTTTCAATTTCTGACTAGAAGTTCATATTCGTGTGCAGTCTTAGATTAGCGAAATCTGAACGTATTTTAGCCATAACTTTTGCTCTAGTAATCCAAACGGGTTGATTCCTAATTTGGATTAAACTAGAGAAATAGAGATACAATTGTTATGAAGACATTGAGTTTCAATTTTGTGTTTAAGAATGTCAATTTTTGGATGGAAATAACGTGCTGGAAAATGATTTAACTTAAGACATGTCCGAAATGTTTGGAGCATAACTTTTGATGTAGTACTCCAAATTAAATGAGTTTGGTGGCGTTATGAAATTAAGACAATGAGGAACATTTCTCTAGAAGGAAGTTTTGGCTAATTCCTTCAAATTGATAGTGAGAAAAATATCCAAAAGTAAGCATAAAATAAAGTAAAGTGCAGGGGCAATTTTGGAAGTTTACTTAAGGAATTAAGTTTAAAGGCATACATGGGAGGGCAATATGGTCAATGGTCATTCATTAAAAGGTTAGAGGAGAGTGTTGTCGTTTTTTTAAGAAGCAACCCACGACACTTAGGAATAAAAAGAAGAGAAATAAAAGAAGAGAAGAAGAATGGCTTCGTTTGTGGAGAAGAAGAAAGAGAAGAGAGGGAAAGCTTAGGGATTTCAATTTTATGGGGCTCCAAGCACGATTTTGGAGTAGAGTCAAAGGAAAAAGGATAGAAGAAAGTAAAAGCCTCCTTTCAAGCTCAATAAATCTGAAAATGGTGGAGAAAAGAGGTAAGAGAAAATTTATAACCTTTGAGTTTTTCATAAATTTTTGGTTTAGAAACCTTGGAAATGATATTGGTTTGTGGATTATGAAGTCAATTTTGGTGATTGCTTGGTTTAATTGGGTTAATTTTGGATAATTGTGAATTAGGGTTTATGCCCAAATTTTGGATTTGGAGATTTTGGAAGTTTTTGATTTAGATAGCTTGATTATATGTAACATCCCGTCCCCATATTAAGGGTTATGACCTGAAATTTCAGTTCATGCGAGATCAAAGAGAAATTAAGATAAAGCATTTTCTTGCTCATGCATCATGTTAGCATATATGTACATAAATACAGAATGTTTTCACATAAAAAGTGGTACATGCATTCATTGACAACTTCCGGGTATTATTGGTATTAAATGTGAATGTTTTGAAAATAAGGAAAGATTTAGAAACAAGATTGGTAGTGATCTGGACAATGTTCACTGAATATGCTTCAGTCTTTGAGCCATAACGC
>JANIJH010000007.1:57691532-57704461 GCA_024520975.1 Erythroxylum areolatum
CAAGACAACACTTCTTCTTCCAATTATTCCCTTAATGATTGAGAATTGTCCCATTTGCCCTTCCATTTATGCCTTATATCTTTTATACTTAAGTGTCTTGCCAAAAGCACCCTTAAATATTCTGACATACCTCTTTCTTCTAAAAAAGTGTTCTTCCTTGTCTTAAGTTCCAATGACACCAAAATCAATCCATTTGGTTCAGTGATTCGAAAGATAGACTTCAAACATTTTTGGACTGCTCTTGTCCAATTCAGTATACTAGGCACAATTTCTATCCAGAATTTAAACATCATAGAGACTCGATTAGATTCCAATTTCTTCATACCATTTATAGCTCCATGTCTCTAGTTTACCACAAATTAGAAATCATCTCGTTTGGAACTCCACCGATCTAGAAATCATCAAAATACTGAGGTATATTCAGTGGAATAACACTAGTTCCTATTATTTAAGAACACACTCATTGTACCAGCCCTACGTTTTTCACTCATTGTTTCTCACGTCATTTCAAATGGCTATGATTTTTTGGCAAAGATGTAGAGAAATGTCTTACGAATCCAATGGTTCAAGAATCAAGTCATTTAGGTGTCTAGAGAAGGAGTTATGGCCAAAAGAATCAAACCTATTTTTGTCCTCAATCATATTGAACCCGTTTCGGGAAAATAGCCATAACTTTCTCTAGAAATTTCTAATTAAGGTGTTCTTTGGATGGCTCCAAAGAAGACTTCAAAATCTACAACTTTCATGAAGATCTAGAAGACAAATTCTATCTTCTAAAAGATAAAAAATGAAACAGAAGATATAAGATGAACAGTAACCCAGAAGATAGCAAAACATAGAAGGAGCAAAACACAAAAGAAATAAAACTCAGAAGGAACAAAACCCAGAAGAAGACATGTCAGCAAAACACAAAAGAAGACGCGTCAGCAAAATACAGAAGAAGACGCGTCATCAAAACACAGAAGAAGTAAAACCTAGAAGGAACAAAACCCAGAAGAAGACACGTCAACAAAACATAGAAGAAGACGCGTCAGCAAAACACAGAAGAAGACGCGTCAACAAAACACAAAAGAAGATGCGTCAGCAAAACACATAAGATAAAAAAGCAGACAATACAAAAGGCAAAAGATACAAAAGACAGACGATACAAAAAGGCAGACGATATAAAAGGCAGAAGATACAAAAGGCAGAAGATACAAAAAGGCAGACGATACAAAACACAGAAGGAACAAAACACAGAAGAAGTTCATGAACAGTAACACAGGAGGAACGAAACTCAGAAGGAATAAAACACAAAAGAAGATGACGTCATCACAGAAGAAGCGAAAAGGCAGGAAAATCAAAACTAAGAAGAAGCAAAACATAGACGATACAAAACACAGAAGAAGATGACGTCACAGAAGAAGCGAAAAGACAAAAGAAGCAAAACACATACGGTACAAAACACAGAAGAAGATGACGTCATCAATGGTGTCATCACAGAAGAAGCGAAAAAGCAGAAGAAGTAAATTTCACTTTTGAACATCTTCCCTTATAAGGACCCTGACTCTCAGCTCAGATGTCCATAATTTTCATACTATATACTATTGGGAAGATAAAAAGGAAGATTTACAACTCTTAAGAAGGAAACTTTGCCAAAATCTATCTAGGTCAATCCCAATTTTTCCCCTAAAGTCCGAAGATGAATTTTACATTCATCCACCAATGTACTACACTCAATTCTCACTTCATGACAAATTTTGAGACTCCTAGAGACAGAATTGAAATTTGATGTCCTCATAAGAAATGTAATCATATGTTTCTAGTTTAATTTAAATCAAGAATCATCTCGTTTGGATAACTAGAGAAAAAGTTGTGGTTAGAGGATTGAAACATTCTCCATAAACATTTTCCAGATCAACCATCCACTATGTTTCACAATCTTTTCTTAACACAAATCATACTAAGATCACCCTTTTTCTACTTCATTTACTCCTCATTCTCAACTCCATCTCAAATCAATAGCATCCGAAGAAAATATATATATAGTCCATAATTAATTATGAACACCAAGAACAGAACATACACATATGTACATAGAGACCTTCTCTCCTGTTTTTACTAAAGATTCTTTAGGATTATTATGGCAATTGTGGCTTATTTTGATATTGAACTTCATCAAAAGGATGTAAAAACAACTTTCTTAAATGGCGAATTAAGAGAAGATGTTTACATGACTCAACCCACTAGTTTAAGGTTGTTAGGAAAGAAAATATGGTTTGTCAGGTCCAAATGTCAATATATGAGTTGAAACAAGCTTCGAGGCAATGGTACATCAAGTTTGATGAAATTGTTACTGATAACGGTTTAAAAGAAAATATTGTTGATCAATGTGTATGTACGAAGATCAATGGGATTAAGTACATATTTCTAGTTTTATATGTTGATGACATCTTGCTCGCTACTGATGACACTGACATGTTGATTGAGACAAAATAATTATTGATTGATCATTTTGATATGAAGGATCTTGGTGAGGTATCATATGTTTTCGGTATACAGATTCTTCGCAAAAGAACAAATGGTGTTCTCAAATTATCTCAAAGCATTTACATTGATCGTATTTTGAAAAGGTTTAATATGCAATAATGTTCTACTGTAAAGGCTCCAATTATAAAGGGTGATAAGTTCTCCAAGGTCCAATGTCATTTAAATGATATTGAGAGAGATCAAATGAAAACAGTCTTTATGTTTCAGTTGTTAGCAACCTGATGTATGCTCAAGTATGCAAAAGTCCTAATATTGCCTTTGTTGTAGGTGTGCTTGGTAAATACTTGAGCGAACCTGGACAAAGTCACTGGAAAGCAGCTAAAAGGGTCTTGAGGTATCTTTAGGGTACCAAGGATCTTATGTTGACATATCAGAACACTGATACTCTTAAAGTAGTTGGCTTCAGTGATTCTGATTAGCAGACCGTGTGGATGATAAGAAATCCATTTGTGGATACATTTTTATGATGGCAAGAGGATATCTTTCGTGGAAAAGTGTCAAACAAACACTTACAACTTCTTCAACTATGGAGGCAGAGTATGTGGCATGTTATGAGATTACTTGTCATGCAATATAGTTGCGAAACTTTATTTCAGCATTAGGAGTTATGGACTCCGTATCAAGGCCGCTGAAATTATATTGTGACAATTTTACAGCTATGTCTTTCTCTCAAAATACTATGAGCACCTCTTGCTCTAAACATATTAGCATTAAGTTCTATTTATTAAACAGAAAGTTGCAAAGTCTCTAATTACTATGAGTACAAGCCTACGAGCAGCATGCTAGCAGACCCACTAACTAAAGGCTTACCTATTTGTATTTTTTTGGAACATGTCTCTAATATAGGACTGTTAAGAGCCTAGTCTTTCTTTCTTTCACTGGGAGTTATCTTTGTTTTATGCACGTTTTGTGAGGATTGTTTGATTTTATATGGTACATGCATATTGTGAATATTGTGTCACTATTTATGACATATTGTTACTTTATATTCTTAATAAGTGACAAATTAATGACATTCATTTATGATGAATTCATATTAATGTTATTGTCATGCTTTTGGATTAATAGCATCTAATTATATAAGATTCATACATCCTATCGATGTGTTAATTATATATATTTGGCTTGTTATGATTATGTTGTCCAAGTGGGAGAATGTTGAATTAATTGTTACGAACTATCGTAACTTTGGTATGTGTTTGTATCATTTGGGCCATTTATGGGATAGACATTATAGTACTAATCTGACCATAGGCCCTTGGATCCATTCATAAATTTCACCTAAGCCTATCCATTAGGTTTAGGGTCCACTACAATGTGTTTGCTTTAACTTAATTGATGTATTCTTAAGGGTGGTCTTCTAGTTTATAGTGTGGGGCTTTTTTTTGACAGCATTGTAGTGGTGTGTGTAAGAAATTGACGAGTTGGATTCAACAAACCTAGGTATTTTATTTTCTATTGTGTTTGGATTTTTGTGTCGTAGAGAACCATGGCTTCCAGTCAACTTTTAACATCTTTAGCAGGTAAATGTTCAATTATATTGTTTATACATACTTCAAAGCTATGGAATCTGGTTACTATCTTTGTTAAAATTTCTATCATGTACATCTCATATCTAAATAGATTACTCTTCATGTAAGGCAAGTAGAAGATGTCTAAAATATAATTGTGATTTCCATTCTTCAACTTGATTAAAAAAATTTCTTTCCCCATCACCAGCACAGTGCTATCATCGACAAACTTTACTTTAGAGTGGACAGACTCATCAAGATTGATAAAAAGCTCCTTTTTACCACACATATGAATAGTACATCTAGTATCAAAAAACCAAATATGGTAGGTTGGTACTTCTTTGGTGGTCGTAACCATCAAAAGGGCATGGTTCTAGTCATCATCTTCTTGCCTACAATGAGCCTTTTGATCATTGTCATTATATCTGCACTCGTTAGCGTAATGACCAAATTTGTGACAAGAATAACATTCAATATTAGACTCATTGTACCTTCTTTAACCACTACCGCGACCCAGACCTCTAAAATTTTGATGTCGTTGATGGATTGAATCTAATTTGTTTTGGTTTCTATTATTGTGCCAAGCTCTATAATTATGACCATCACGATTTATGCTATTGTAATGACCACCACGACCTCATCCTTTACCGCATGAATTTCCTTGCTTTTATGTGGTTTCACAAGTTTGTTCAACTTTGATGGAATCTGAACTTTGAAAGGCTTGCTCAACTGACTTCTCCAGCTGCCTCTTATTCATCCGTTGCTCATAGGCTTGTAAGGTACCTGATACTTCATCGACAGTCATCAAGAATAAATCTTGAGCTTCTTCAATGGCTCTAACTACATGCTCAAATTTGGGGTTTAGTGATCGCAAAATCTTCTCCACCTTTGCTTGTTCCTGGTACTCTTCTCCATATATCTTCATTTGATTTATCAAAGCAAAAGACGACTTACATAATCTATAACACACCACTCTCATAGGCCATATTTTCGAACATATCGACAATATTTGAGAACATACTCTACGAGGATGGCACGTTATAACAGACAAATCGAAGCATTGCAAAATTTTTCTCAAACACAAACACATATTTAGTAATTAGTAAACATTAGGCCCATTTCATTACTATACATATTCAATCATAAATATCATTACACTGTACAATTCATAGGTACATTGCTCAATTGTTACGGAATACAATGTTTAATATAAAATGATTGAAAATAAATGCAGGTGCAAACTGATCCTAACCATTAGTTCATATTTAAAGCGGTGACTATACTCCAATTGGCCTAAATGGATATCTTCTCTACACCTAAAAAGCCACAATGCAATGTTAGTGAGTTTTGCGAACTCAGCGATGTAACCATCCTCGATGGTTCACGCAATTCATACCATATAACAAATCATATAAGCAGTTAATTTCACATCTTTTCATTTAGCAAATTGCACCACATCTCATTCACTTCACATACCCATTTTCATACAAATACATGGCCACATTGTAATTCAATCAGTTAAACACACTCAATAAGTGTACATGCAATATTCTTGTGACCTACTTTCAATTATTATGTTGTTGTGACTGAGTGCCTAAACTGTTTCATATCTATTGTGGATATCAAGCTCATTGATACTGTCCCTTACCTGTTATGGATACAAGGCTCATTGTACATATCAGGCCTTTGGCTCTATACCACATTTCAGAGCTTTAAGCTCATATTCGATGGCTACTCATATCACAACTATCATTATCTGATCATGCATTCATGTATGAAATGCATCATATTCATATTCAATCATTCATTGTTTCAAACATTCCCATTTGCAATCCTATTCAAACACATTTACAGTCTCATTTTCATTTATCATCGGACTTTAGTCTGACATTCAACAAACATGTTGAGAAACATTTATTTCACCAAATTCACATTCAAGGAACACTTCAATATTACATTAATAAGTCAAAATCTTTGAACCTTCATGTCTAGAATCAGTACAAACAATCCACATTCAGAACATAATTTCACCAAATTTCACATTCAAGGAACACTTCAATATCATATTCATAAATCAGAAATCACGAACCTTCATTGTCTGAAATCAGTATAATCAATTCCACATTCAGAACATAATTCAAAACAAACACTTAACAAAGTGAGACCATCTAGGTTACTCACAATTACTCCCTTTATGCTTATTGCCTTGAAGTTCCGGCAATATCAGGAAGCGGTCACCCTACTTGCTCTTCTATATGCAATCAAATACAATTTCATGTTACCACATTGTTCATGTAACTGAATATGTATTTTTATAAATGTATCGTGTAACATGCATGTTCAATGACATATGCCCAGGTATACTTCTGTAATAAACCGATGCAAAGATCAATTGTACTCCAAATGTGTCAAAATTCATACACTCATTAACTATTCTAGCTTTCTTATCAATACAAACTTTTGGGTCTACTTTATATGATCATTATGACAAGGAAAATGGTGTATTTCTGTAACACTTTCTTCTATAAAATTGTTCCCTTGTGCCTTGAGTTTCTAACAACACTAAGATAATACAATTTGGTTCATTATTCTATGAGTTATGCTCAAAATACTGTAGACTAAGTACATTTGAAAATTTGGCTAGGGCATGATCATGCATTCAAGTTGTACAACTCATATCTCTCAATTACAATATCTAAAAATTACAAACTTTATATAAATTGAAAGCTAAGAGAATAAGCTACAACTTTTGTGAAGACATCTTTGTCTAATTTGGCCTACATCAATACATTTTATTTGACAACAACAGGACATGATTTCTGTCACGGGTAGTGTTATAGCCTAAATCAAGACTCAAGTTCAAGCTAAATTTCAAGACTCTTAAGGACATAATTCAAATTTAATTTCATTAAAAATTGTATCCAAATGTCTCTAGTTTAATTTAAATTAAGAATCATCTCATTTGAAAATCTATAGATCAAGATATAATCAAAATACTGAAGCATGATCAATGAAAACATTCCAGTTATCAAATTATAACACACCTCAACATTTTCATCCTAATTCATCATCATCAATTCGCTATTATAATATGCCATAAACACTAATATTTTACTTACTTGTTTAGTTCTAATCCCAGCTTAAAAGTCACTCTAAATCAGTACTTCAAACATACAAAATCATCACACATTCAAGGTGGAACTTGGAAGGATTTCAGCTAGGACAATAAGGCAACTTGAAGCTGATCTTGTACTTAACTTTGTAAGGCTAAAACATGGATTATTTGTGCAACAATTAAGCATAACCATAAGCAAACTTAGGGAAGTAAAAGAAGAGAGTTTCGGTGGTGTGTGAGAGAGAAGAAAGAACAAGAATGGGCTGAACCAAGTTTGCTCCTGCTGAATGTTACACTTAAGGTGTTAGGTGTCATCTAATGGAATGGCCATATGTCTAAAGGCACGTTCAACATGTATCAAGTATATATGCTGCCATATGTCACCATTAAAGCTAGGTCACATGTCATTTAAGTACAGCAGCCATTTGTCCATTTATCAATGTCATTTGTCATCAATTTATCAACCCATTTGTCACACAATGATTAATCCATTTGTCAATTAATTACTAGTCTATTTGTCACCAATTTAACTATGTCAAATGTTACACAATTTTAGGCTAGGTCATCTTAATTTTCCATGTCTCAATTAATCTTGTCACTTGGCATTTTCTAAAATTAAATGTACATATTAAATCACCAATCTCCCAATTATGAAAATTAATTCCAAGTTGCTAATACTAATCCATCAATTCTTGTCATTAGTAAACCAAAATACAAGGCATTGGAAAAACATATTCATATCTCATATTACCTTCAATTCCATACTCCGGAATATGTTAATTGAATGTCATTTCTCTCACAATTAATGTGTGTATGCTCATATTATGCATTTGAACATAATTATAAAATCATGTCATGGATGTACCAATTTTGTTCTATATCCCAACACTCATATGACTCATTAGTCTAACTCTTTAAATCTCTCAATCATTTGAAAGACGGGACGCTACATAATCTACCACCTTCTTAGAGGATTCCATGTGCAAGATTTCATATTGACTCCTTAAAGTTTGGATTCGCAATTTCGTAACCTTCTCTGCACCTTTTTACGTCATGAGTAACGTGTCCCAGGCTTGCTTTCATATAATTGCTTTAGCAATCTTCTCAAAGACTTTGTCATTAACCCTTTGATGAATTAAATACAGGGCTTTCTTATCCTTCTTCTTGTTGTCACGATGGGTTGCCTTATATATATCATTAACATTTTCTTCAAGATCAACAATGTCATTCTCCATGACATTCAAAAACTTGTGGTAGTCAAAAAGTACTCTCATCTAGACAATCCATCGAGTGTATTTTTTCCCATCCAAGATAGGAACCAAAATTTGGACCAAGTTGTTCATGGCTATGGCTTTGATACCACTGTTAAAACTAAATCAAGTGTATTGGAGTAAAACTAGTTAAACGAAAGAAACAAAAGAACCGGTATGTATTATATCGTTGAACAAACCACAATAGTTCAATAAATACACAAAAATACAATGAAAAATTCCTACTTTTATGTTATCACTAACACACGGTGACCACTAATGACACTAACACCACTAACACATGATAACCACTAATTGCATTAACACCACTAACTTTACAGATCAGAACTAACTCTAACAGGAGGAAATTGATAGGAGTAGAAGTTGATGGCGAATCAAGAAGAAGCTGACATATGATCCAGGCTGCGGGAGGAAGAAGACGATGAATAGTACTCTAGCAAATGGTGTCGTAATGACTTATGTGAATAGTAACGCATGTATGTGTATGAATAGTACCATACACGTGAATAGTACTGTATACTTGAATTACAGTAACTGCACAGTTTACTGTAAAAATACATGCATGAACAGTTGTCACCTTTTGAAGTTATTATTCACGAACTTTTACTGTGCTCACCCGAACTCCAAATAGATTACGCCAAAAAATTCATCGTAATTTTTCCACCTTACTCTGATACCATTTTTTGTGAAAATCAACATTAGAGCAGGTTCGTAGCTAAATAGAACTGAAAGAATAGTAATGAACACAAATTTTACATAGAAAACTTCCAAATTAGGGTAGAAATTACAGGCATGGATAGAAGAATTTTACTATTAAAAAAATTGAAAAATTACAAGAAAAATTAGACCCAAAAATTCACAAAATATTTTTATCTCTCTTTTTCTTTTTTTTTCTCTCTCACCTCACATCTCTCTTCTTCTGCTTGTTATGAATTTCTTCATGCTACTTAGGCAAGAGTGCCTTTGTCTTTGCTAGGCATGCCTTTGGCTTTAGTAGGCATGGTAGGCAGCCACAATTGTTGACAGGAAGTACAGATTAGCAATACGAACCACTAAAAGTATAAAGATGAAGAATAAGTATCTAGTATGTTGTAGAATATAACCATGTTTTCCAGATAGGATGCATGCTTTTGAGTATTTTTGCAGAGATGGATTGTCGTGTAGGATCCATTGTTCTGCAGGTATGGATTGTGAACTTGTGGCTTTTGTGTTACAACGAAATGATGGTTTCTATATTTTTATATGTTAATCTGATGAATGGTTACAGAAAATTGTTGAAACAGAAGCAATAGAATAGCAGAAGCAAAATGATTTTCCCTCATTAGTGATACTGAAATGAATCCTGATGCATGAAAGACAAAGAGTGAATATCTTGAGCAGAAGGTTGGTGTATTAATTGTTATTTTGAGTTATTAGACTCACGTGCTAATCTTTTATCTGAATATTTATACCACAAGTATGCTTCTGTTTGTTCAACTTTCACCCTAACTGGTGCATTGATGAACAAA
This sequence comes from Erythroxylum areolatum, assembly GCA_024520975.1. Taxonomy (NCBI): domain Eukaryota; kingdom Viridiplantae; phylum Streptophyta; class Magnoliopsida; order Malpighiales; family Erythroxylaceae; genus Erythroxylum; species Erythroxylum areolatum. Next base: position 57,701,467 of record JANIJH010000007.1, read on the forward strand.
CAGAAGCAATCATAAGTTTCACAAGTTCTTTTGACTACATTTTAAAGTCATTGTGAGGACTGGCCGTTGTTGTTCCATTTTAGCGTCACCAACCAAAGATCATGAGATCGTACAAAAGAGAGAAGTTTTCTCCAGCATTATGCTTGTATTGCATTTTTCATCATTCAACCTGTGGATACAATGTAGCTGGAACTAGTTGACGTTGTTTCTGCAGTATTGGTGTTAAAATCTGCAGTTCCCTTATCTCTTGATTCTGTTTATGAACACGTGATCAAGAATGAAATCCTTTGAACATATTAGAGCTTCCATTTCTCAATTGGCTTCTGATCCACCGTTTGTGATGATGGAGTCTATATAAATATGTGGACAAAATTAAGTTATACAGAAACACCGTACGTCTCTACCCCAAGTTTTAATGTTTTACGTGTATGTATCTGGTCGGAGGTTCAGACAGGGTGGTGTCGTTTCCAACTGAAAAAGGTTCAAGAACATCCCTTTGGGACGGTACGATGATCCTAATCTATTGGCTCGTGCTTCATCAATAGTTGAGAAATGGAACTCACGTTATTCGCATGCAAGCTTCCCTCTCATTCAATGTTCTTAGTTTTCCTAACCTCACCAATCCACCAAAAGAAAATAAAATTAAGCTTTAAAAATTTTAATTATTATTATATAATTGATTAAATATTAAATATGATTGAAAATTTTGAATTATAATTAAAAATATTGTCCTTTTAATTGGAAATTAAGATTATTAAATAAAAATTAATCAGTTTATATTAATTTATAAAAATTAATTAGTTTATAAAAATCGATCAATTAATTATTAAACTAATCAATTTTTAACAACAAGAGTTAATTAGATCACAATTTTTCCAATTGAATTGTTTGAATTGATTCAGTTTTTTAATAATAGCGTATGACAATAAATGGAATAATTTTGTGGGCTAATTACTTCGATGCTTATATGGTTTTTCGATACTCTTATTTAATATTTATTTATTTAAACTTTTATTTTTCAAATTAATCCTGAATTTTTTTAAAATTTTGCTCTTTCCAAGTTTTTATTTTTATCAAAAATACCTTAAACTTTTAAAATTTTTCTCTTTGATTTTTTTTATTTATTTGATGTATTTTTTGAATTAATGTTATAGAAGTTTCTTTTATAAATTTGGGTCAACAGTTTTTATGTGCAAATACCTGTATATCCATAATTCGACCTAATTATGTAACTGACCAATAATGTTATGTGTATTATGACTTTGCTTGCCCTTATTAAAAGATTGGTAAAATAATGCGGCGAACCAAACCATGTTGATAACATGTTTAATCTTAGACATATTTATAATTTAGTCAAGTTTTCAGGTGTTTGATTTTATCATTGATCACTGCACTGACAGATATGTACATGAATTGTGGTGATGAAGCGACTGCTAGAGATATGTTTGAAACCTGTCCAAATAAAGACGTGATCTCATGGAATGCGATGATTGCAAGTTATATTGAGCAAAACCGAACTGATGAAGCTGTTTTACTCTTTAGCCGCCGTGCAGGTTTAATAGAAAAGGGTATAGATATCTGTCATTCCATGCTTTCAGATTTTAGGATCACCCCCCAAATGGCACATTATGGTTGTGTAGTGGATCTACTTGGTCGAGGTGGTTGTTTGAATGAGGTATGGGAGTTTATCAATTCTAAGCCTATTGAACCAGATGCATCAGTTTTAAGGGCTCTGCTAAGTGCTTGTCGACTTCGTGCTAGCACCAAGGTAGCTGCAGTCATTTTTTAAAAGTTTGTGGAATTAGAACCCGCCAATGTGGGGAACTACGTGCTACTATCTAATATATATGCTGCAGCAGTCAGAGGTTAGACTAATAAGAACATGGCTGAAAGAAAAGGGTATGAGAAAATCTCCTGGAATCAGTTGGATCATCATTAGAAGTCAGATTCACTCTTTTGCTTCAGGAGATACATCACACCCAAGTTCTGAGAAGATATATACAAACTTAAGTTCATTAATGGAACTTGTCAGAGAATGTGGTTATGCTATTGATGTTCGTTTGTTATTTCACGATGAAGAGGATTAGATTGCAATTCACCACCAGAAAAGCTGATTCTACCTGATTCTACTTTTGGACTCATCAGCTTGGAGGTGCAGCGCAACATTTAATTAGTAAAAAGTTGGTATGGGAATTATTTCCAAGAGGACCAAATCATTAACCTGGTTCTTGAGCAAGGACAAATAAATCCAAGAGGATGTGAATATTTATATATATACAGAAAATTGTATAGCCTTGTAGTCTATTGTAATATTATTTATACCTTCAAATTGTAATCAGGATGTCATAGAGCTTTGTAAATTATTTTTTCTTTGGACTTCCTTCCATAGTTTAACCCAAAACGAAAATTATTATTATTATTATTATTATTATTATTATTATTATTATTATTATTATTATTATTATTATATTCTATGTATTTTATTAAAGTTATAAACTTAATTTTTTGTAGAATTAAATATCTAAAATCTATTTTCCTATAAGAATATTTAGTGAAATACTAATATATATAATATTCATATCTTTATAAATTCTTTTAAAGTCATTTTATACATAAACAGTTAATACTAAATATCTAATTTTACTAAACATCTCTAACAAATAGCTAATGCAATCTGCTAGTTAAATTAGCTGATAGAATCAGCTTCAATCTGCTAGTTAAATTAGCTGATAGAATCAGCTTTAACTAATACAATCAGCTGATTATTAAATAGAATTTTTGTCTTTACTAGGCATACCTTTGGATTTACTAGGCAGGCATCGATTGTTGACAGGAAGTACAGATTAGCAATACGAACCACTAAAAGTATAAAGATTAAGAATAAGTATCTAGTATGTTGTAGAATATAACCATATTTGCCAGATAGGATGCATGCTTTTGAGTATTTTGCAGAGATGGATTGTCGTGTAGGATCCATTGTTCTGCAGATATGGAT
>JANIJH010000007.1:57727471-57742334 GCA_024520975.1 Erythroxylum areolatum
AGCTTAAAACCAGAGGTTTCAGAGGTCCAACTCCAAGTTTTCCTCTGGGAAACATTGAGGAAATGAAGAACATAAGCCGGAAGACCTCTTCTCAATCTATTCGTTCTTCGATAATCTCTCATGATATTCACTCCACTGTATTTCCTTACTTCGCTCAGTGGCAGCAATCTCACGGTACGTAAAACCCTCTGAAGAAAGTTACGATCGTTAGCGTATTGTTCGTGTTAAACAGTTAGCCGGTTTTGTTGTGTGTTTCAGGGAAGGTGTTCATATACTGGTTAGGCACAGAGCCGTTCTTGTACATTGCAGACCCAGAATTCCTGAAGAGAATGTCGAATGGAGTGATGGCGAAGAGCTGGGGAAAGCCACGAGTGTTTAAGCGTGACAGAGAACCAATGTTCGGTGATGGTTTGGTTATGGTTGAAGGTGACGATTGGGTTCGTCAGCGTCATGTTATCACTCCGGCTTTTGCTCCGGCTAACTTGAAGGTAATCAGCCACCGTGTCTCTCTCTCATGACATGATCAAAACCTAATTTCCACTATGAAAAATTATTAATATGCTAAAAATAAAAATATAATTTTTAAAAATAATATATCACTAGATGCAAAACATATAAGTCTATAAAAATAAAATATTAATATTTTTAGTAATTTATCATAAAAGTTCTATACTTTTAATTTTATTTTCAATTTACAAAAAATACAACTTTTTAATAAATTACGTCGAAATTGTCGTGAAAGTTAATAATTTGCAGTAAGTAACTATTCATACCCTCTAAAAATGATTGAGTCAGTGGAGTAGAAGAGCATAGAATCAATAAATCCTGTGTTTGAATTTTCTTATCTACCCTCTTTCGATCAACCCTATCGTACACAACAAGTAATTTAGTTTGTTAAAAAAACTACATATATCTCACGCAAGAGCATGCATCATCTAGTCTTGATGGTATTATTTTCCAAGACGAAGACTTCGTTACTCAATTCACATAAAAGTAAGTTTGTTTGATTTTTCATAATTCACGAAAATTGAAAAATAAAGGATTAGGTGTTAAGATAAGATTTTTCCTAACAAAATAAAAAATGGCATAAATAAAATTAAACGATCTTCTAAATTGAACTATCTTTTTTGCACTAATTTATTACTTTCATGGTACTGATTAAATTGCATATTACTTAAACCTATAGGCTATGGCAAGCTCAATGGTGGATTCAACCACAATCATGATAGAGAAATGGGGTAGCCTCATCGATTCAGGCCACCATGAGATCGACGTTGAGAGAGAAATTACAAGTTTAGCCGGCGAGATCATTGCTAGGACAAGCTTTGGTTTAAGCTATGGAAGTGGAAGAGAAGTGTTTGAGAAATTAAGAGCCATGCAAATCACTCTATTCAAGACTAATCGTTACGTGGGTGTACCATTTAGCAATTACATGTGGCCTAAACAGACCTTAGAAGCCAAAAGACTTGGAAAAGAGATCGATAGTCTCCTTTCCTCCATTATCGAAGCTCGAAGAAACAATCCCGGAAAAGGGTACCTTGAAAAGGACCTGTTAGGGTTATTACTTGAAGAGAATCACGAAAATGGCCGGCTGGGGAAGACATTGACGACAAGGGAACTAGTCGACGAGTGCAAAACTTTCTTCTTCGCTGGCCACGAAACGACGGCTTTGGCTCTGTCGTGGACACTTCTACTTCTTGCTGAGAACCAACAATGGCAGAACCAGCTCAGGGAGGAGATCAGAGAAGTAATTGGAGATAATGAGCTTCATTTCGCAGCACTTGCTGGGCTTAAGAAGGTAAGTAACTACAGTAGTTAAGTACTTATTATGCTTGTGTATCACATGTAGATATGGTTTACTAATCAAGCATGGATTGGAGATAAAAATAGGTTTACTTCTTGCTACTTGCTTGCCTTAAGAAGGAAAAGTACAAGTTAAAAACTCATGCATGAACAATAATCATGCAAGTTGTGTTTGGATGAGGAGAAACTAAAATCTAGCGAGGGAAAATTATGGGATCATTGAAGCCATAAATGGACATATGACATAGTTACATCCACGACAAAGCCAACATCACCCACATGCGTATGTTGACACTAAGAGCATAACAATAGGTCAATAATACATTTACATCACAAGGGCAGTAGTTATGAAACAATATGAATGGAGTTTTAATACTAAAAATTAGAACGGCTTACTTCATAAGTTATTTGGATTAATGTTTAGTTTAAAACGAGATTAGGAATGTTTATTAGGTATTAAACCTAGCATGCTAACAACTTTAGTGGGTATACATAGTAAAATTGGTTTTGGCAACCATGATCCGTGGGAGCTGTGTTAGGATATTAGGGTTTGGCGGTCAACGACAAACACGACATGGTTCATAGTCCACACGCTCCCGTATGAAATAGATTCCCACACTATTGGATCTTACTGGGTAGATTGTAGAATCATAAGACGGCGTCGTCCACGCGTGATTACAAAGCAGCACTTTTTGTCTTTGTACGCGTGGCAACACCCCAATGACTTTTGAGTGGCCGCACACACCTTAAGAGGTACCCAACACCAACATCACCATTTTCACATTTATTTGAATTAGTACCGGCCAAATTTACCCTCGTAAGGCTTGCATATGCATTCTGTCAGCATTACTTGCTTACAATCTCCTAAAAATTTAACAAAAATTCATATAAACTCTTAAAATTTATATAAATTGATTAAATTAGAGTCTTTTTTTTTTTTTTTTTTGACAGATGGGTTGGGTGATGAATGAAGTTCTAAGGCTTTACTCACCAGCACCAAACGTTCAAAGGCAAGCTAGAGAAGACATAAGAGTAAACGAGCTGACCATTCCTAATGGGACGAACATGTGGATCGATGTAGTCGCCATGCATCACGACCCTGACCTATGGGGCCCAGATGTGAACGAGTTTAAGCCAGAGAGGTTCCAGGAGGACAACTTGTACGGTGGTTGCAAGCACAAGATGGGATTTTTGCCATTTGGGTTTGGTGGGAGAATGTGTGTAGGTAGGAATTTGACTTCGATGGAGTACAAGGTTGTCCTAACCTTGCTCTTATCCAAGTTCTCCTTTTCCATTTCACCTGCTTATTGTCATTCCCCTTCTATTTTGCTGTCCTTGAGGCCTAGTCGAGGACTGCCTGTCGTTGTCAAACGCCTTATTTAGATATATATATATATATGTACCTTAGTAGTCTTTTAGAAGTAGTCTTATTTTTATGTATAATCTTAATTAAGTATAATGAAATCGATTATTACTGTTATGTTTATCATGTTGTATTATGTTTAAATATTTTTTAATAATAATAGTCGTAATTAATTTATAAATAAAATACTAATTTTGATAAATTGAATTATTGAAACAATTTTACTATAATATGAAATTCAAATTTAATTATAAAAGAATTAATTAAAAAGATTATTTTATTATTTTATCTGATGTAATATTAATAATTACAAATACCGATATTATATTGTTATACCAATACTAGAACTGAAAAGAATTTTAATACCATATTCTTAATTTTATTAATTATATAATGTTCGAAATAAAAAAAGTCCTATATTCTTTCAACTAAAGTCATAGAACCTTTTCTCTTATTTTCTTCTTGAAATTACAATAGAGAATTAAAGAAGAGAAAAAAAAAAGAAAATTACGGGTTAACATTTATAGAAATGGTATATTTAGAATTATTTTATAATAAATGAATGATTAAAATGTATTAATCCATTCCTAATAATCAATTATACAATTCTAAAAACATTTTCATTTTTTATTTTCATAATAAATGTAATATAATTTTAATCTCTCCATAAATATTACTTTAATTTTCTTCATCAAACCTCTATAATTGTAAATAATGCTCTGTGTGAAAATCTGGTCATACAACTATTAAAATTTTTAATTTGAGTAGAACGTAAAGTCCATTAAAAAAATTACCTTAGGTTTAACTATTGCCAAAATGACTAGAACTAGTCATTTGGTTAGATGGCGCTTTAACATTTTCATTTTTAATGAATGTGGGAATACTCTTCTATTTGTCACTCGAAATAAACTCAGCGATAATCGGATCGGGTTACTAGGATTAAATATCTAGACAAACAATTAGGAAATTAAGAACCTGGGTTAAACTTGCTTTGATACCATATTAGAATTTTTAATATGAGTAGAGCATAGAACTCATTAATAAGAATTGAGATTAGATCTAATCATTGCCAAAATTAGTTTATTTATAATGTTTAATTCACAAGGAATAAACTTAATTTTGACGAAATTAATATCTTTAAAATTTATATTTCGAATTAAATAAGAAGAGGCAGGCTAAAGAATTTCTCTTTTTTCTTCTTTCTTTTAAAAAGTTACAATTGAATTTTAAGTAAAAATTTCTAAAAAGACTCAAACTTGACACCTTCATTTGTTGAATAATTTGACAAATTGCCCAAGTGTGCTGTCCATGAATACAACAATTCTGTACTACACTTTTTTTTTTCCCCATAAACAATCTGCTCCAATATCTCCTAGCTTCTGAGATGAGAAGCTTCAATTCTGTCTGCTAAGTCTATATCTTGTATTGGATCGTCTGTGTTGAAACCTGCAAACTTTCGATCTGTTATCGATGAAGAAACAGAATTATACTCGAGACAAAAGTACAGTTTCTTCCGAGGAAATTTCACGTACCTAAACTGCTGGTTCGAGGTTATGACAAGAAGTGTCACAAGGGTACGGACAGTCGATATGTTTGCTTACATTTCTACTGAAGTACCAATCTCCAACTGCTTCTGCAATGGTCTGCAATGTTGAATGTTGAATATAAGCCTTGATATCTCATAGGGTGGTCGTATCTGCGGATTAGAGAGTCTGGTAGAATTTAAGAACCGTACCTTGTTGTGTATTCTTGGTGAGTAAACACCAAACCAAGTTTCCTGTGACTCGCTCTGGCAATGAGCGAAACAAGAGTTTATGAACATTCCCCCTCTTGTTGAATACCTGAAGAATGAGATCATAGCTCCTAGCATGTCACGCCTGAACCCTGGGAAAAGAACTTGCATAACATCAAAATCTAAAAGTATTTAGTTCGTACAACTCCAAGCTGATGCAAATACAGACCTTGAAGTATGTCTAGCTGAGTTGAATTACAGTTTGCTGGATCAAGTTTGCAATGTTTCCAATGACCGGGAAGGTCTGAAGAAGGTGGAACCAAGGTATGGTTGATCTGTTGAGAAAAAAATTTGATGTTCCTGTCAGCTTGGAGTCTTCTGCTAGAGTTTAGTCCACGTCACCGTAGAACTAGAAAAACTTACTTGGTATACATCATAAGCTGAATTCAAGATGAAGAATGGTGTTCTAATGTACTGTAAGGAGTGTTGTGGAAAGATACACTACAGAAGAGAGACACAAACGTCATAACTATGAAGAATAGAGCTGACATTAATGCCCCGAACTTGGTACGAAGTCAATGAGTAAAACACAACTCAATCTGACCCGAAACCCAAAAAGCAGGAAAAAAAATCCGAACAGAAGGACAAGAAGTGAAGAAGACAGAATAGGTTTGAAGAACAATGTACCAATTTTGGATTGACAAGCCGATTGGTGCAGTATACATTTAGATTCTTTTCAACTCCCTGCAACACATCAATTTTCCAATTTCAGACCATATAGTTCTATAATCTGATGAACAGCCAGGGGAATCAGAGGAAGAGTAAGTACCTGGAGAGAAACAAGTTTTTCAAAGAAGGATCTAATAGTGTAATTGGAGCTTATGTCTCTTCTGCAAGAAAAAAATAGATTTGTAAAATTAAAACATTCAATTACCGTAATTTGGAACGAAAAGCCAGATCTTACATATCCATGAAAAATCCTGCATCACTTAAGCATTTTACACTTGCATTCCCCGGTAACATCCTGGTGAACCCTTCACAATGAATGAAGGCAGATAGACCCCCAGCAGAGCAACCTGAAAGCAAAGCCTGGGAAGAAGCAGAAACCAGATGAAGAGTAAGGACTGGAGCCAAGTTACAGGCTTGTACAATCTCTCCACTAATAAGGGAAAAGACTGCATATACTGAACCTCTCCAATCTCACATATCGACGGAACTTTCATTAAATTATTGTTATTATTTACATGGGAGGTTTAGTATACCTTCACCTTTAGATTCAAGTTCAATTCTGATAGATCAGGTTAGTTTAAGCCAATTGGACATTGTTTGGTCTGAACCTCTCGAGTCAGAGGCACTTGGATCTAGTCGGAGCCATTATCATCCTTGTAACAACTAAAGAATATTGTTTTGGACAGGAATTTTTGGACTACCTTTGCCTAATTCTGAAGGTTCTGAGGAACTATGGCAAAGCAGCTTTTTACCTTATGTGCCTGTCCCAAACCTTTTGGAAGCAGATCATTAACAATGGCTTCCCAGATCCTTTGTCCTCTGAAATAAAGCACTGAGCTCTGTTTCACATAAGCACAGATTGAATGTGTTATATATTACAAAACCTTTAATAATCACATGAAAGTTTCCAAGTGAAACAGCTAACCCCATCATCGAACTTGGAGTCGCCAGCAAAAGAAGCTCCATCACAGTATCTAAGCTTCACACGGTTCCAGTTGTAAAAATCTGGTTGATTATTAATGATCCCATTAGTCAGTGACAAGACAATGATCTGTTCAATACTAAATGATTCAGAACAGGTGAATTCTGGTTCAACACACATTTGAATAATACAAACAGATTGTTTCTTAGTTAAAAAGTTGGACTAGATTTGACTTCCCATCCATGTGAGCACCACTGGAAGAACAATTGGTGACAGAACACATGCCAGTTTCTCTGATAATTCCACATCACAGATGGAGAAAACATTTTCCTAATTGCTCTTGTCAGTTAAATTATATAATTTTTTGCACTCCAACCTCTCCAAAACCCCGGTACTACAGCCGAGACAGCAACAAGATCTTTGTGTCTGCCCTTTTATGGACAGGAGGAATAGAAGTTTTGATAATTCAAGAGAAAATAACAAGAATTTGTAGCCACTATGCTAGATCTAAATGAGTCTATATACAACAAAGAAAGACCATAAGTTATGAATTCTATCTTTTATATAAAAGTCACTTAAATCTTATGTCTCTTTCTTGTATAGAATTACTCCACACGTGAAGCTTTTATGAAAGAGCAGACAGGACATAGCTAGAAAGGCTGGAATACCAGGAAGAAGCCAAAAAGTACCTATGCAGTAGCTGTACGGATAAAGTAGTGATTACCAGAGACGACCTCTAAGCACGAGAAGTAGACAACTGAGGATGTAAAGGGACATGAACATGTCCTCGCGATTCAACCACTACCCGGGATGACCACTTTTGTTATACTACTAAGATGTACAAGGTTTCATGAAACACTAGTTCAGTAGTAATACTATTTTCTTAAGTTATGGTTGAATTGTCCAAGGTATATATTCCTAGGCTGCCCGATGGCTGGACTCTTGTGAGATGATCTAGTTGGATCTGGGTTTTACTAAAGAAAAATAGATTAATCTTCATCAGAATATTAAGATTAGAATTAGGTTAGGCTAGAGCAGATTCAAAATTAAATGTCTTAACTTTCATAACTTTATAGACTAAAATGATTTCATTCTAAAAATTAGTCGATCCAAGACTCGAGTTTGGTCCTAAGCTTAACTAACTCAACCCGGTTTAGACTAATTTGTCATTATTATTGAAATTTGTACAGGAAAAGTTGTAATAAAGTAAATATGGTACCTGGATTAAGAGAGGCATTGTTGCTTAGGATTCCTGAGAACACCTCCAGCTTGTTCATGTAAAGCGTAGATCCTCTTCTGGTCTGTGCTCTCTCATGGCATGATGAGATATCATTACACCACCCTCCTCCCTATTCAACCAAGATCATGCTTGGTTAATATTTTTTTAATTCTTAACATTCGATCTCTTTTCGGATTGCACTTAAATTTACGAGGACTGACTCGAACTTACTGAAACGAATCTAAACCGATTCAATCAAAATATTAAAATAACTCAATCTAGAATTGAAGTGAAAATTAAAATTTCTATGGTCAGAGTTTTAGTTGGCTCATTACTATCCCTAATCTCACCAAATTACTAACTCTATCAAGACCTAAATAAAAACCATTTGCTTGGCTTCAAAGTTTGGTATATGGACCTGAATTATTAGTCCTGGGGACCATGGCTTGACCCCACGTTCACTCTTCTGCCCCTAGTGTCACGCACCAGCCATCACTTGATGGCTAATTGAGTGGGTCCTTAATAAAATTTAATGAGAAAGAATATAAGTCAAAATTTTCTATCCAATTTTATAATGTCTTATTCTGTCCAATGAATCTCAATCATTCATTTATGTAAGTCCCGCGTAAGTTTCGTATAAATAAACGTGAAACTCGCATAAATAAATGACTAAAATTTATGGAACAGAATAAGACATCATAATATTAAATAAATGATCCTATCCCGAAAGAATATATGCCGAACGTGACATTCGAGCATAAATAAAGCAAACTTCACATATTAAAATTAATAAATAAATATATATCATCATCGTCATCACACTCAATCTAAAGTTTCACAATGAAGTAGGATCTGAAGAAATATGATAGCATACAGTCTTAACCCTACATAATAAAGAGGTTGTATCTAGTAAAAAATAAAATATTAAAATATCTATAAAAAAAGGTTATGAAATGTCATAATCAATCCAGCAATGCATAGCCGTCCCGAAGGTGAATCAAAATCCAACCCTATCACATTTCCTTGTCTTATATACATGTATAATAAAAATATGACAATGACACATTTTTCAATTCTATTTATTAAATGTTTCATTTAAGATATTAAAAAGTCTTGAGTTTTAAATACAATTATGTCTCTAATTTTTAATTTAAAATAAAAGAACTAAAAATTATATTTATTTTTTAAAAATATCTCTATTATTATAACTAGTAAAATATTTATTAAGTTGGTGTTAACTTATCATTACATAATACCTATTATCATTACATGAAGTTCTATCGGAAATATGTTAGATTATTTAGTGACCCGTGTCATTTATAAATTTGAATCCAATAAAAACGACCTAAGATAATAGTTATTGGATATTAAAGAGTTAGTCTCAAATAGATTCAAGACTCTTTCCCTCTCTGCCTTATCTTCTTTAATTAGTTTCCACAATGGTTCAAAAACTTCTCTTGATGGTTTTCTAAAACATACAAATAACTACCCAACATATCTATTGATACATTCTATTTTAAAGGAGATAGGGAAAAGATCTTAGATTCATTTGAAATCAACTCTTTGATATCCAATAACCATTGTCTTAAGATTTGAGTCCAACGAAAATAACTTAAGATAATGATTATTGAGTATTAAGGAGTTGGCTTCAAATCGGTTTAAAAGTTAAAATCCTACTATGATATCAATTGAAAGGCATTTATGGATCAATCTATTAAGTTATATCTCAATCTTTATAAACAATATCATGAATAGCCATATATCGATCCATAAATGTCTTTTAAAATAACCTCTCTGTCTATAAAGAATAAGATTGAGTATTACTAGACTTTCTCGACTTTTAGATTTTAGCGGAAATTTTGTTGTTGATGTTGTATATTGACTATTATGTACATAATAAAATTTTGTATAATAATTTTTTATGACCACTCTAATATTGTATTAATAATTATTAATAAAATAAAGCTTAACTTTTTTAAAATATTGAATATTATAAAATTATATTTAAATAATAAAATATTAATAAAATTAATAATATATATTTTATTTACTAAAATATGTTTTAAAAATAAAAGAGAAAGTACAGTGAATCTTTTATTTAACTGAAATTATTTCATTTCTCATATTTTAAAAATATCACTTATCTCTCTTTAACATTATTTAATTACATTTTATTAATTTATTTGTTAAAAATATAATATAATATTTGAAAATTTTAAATATTAATAAAATAATATAATTAGAAGTTAATAAAAAATTATATGATATTTAAATAATACTTCAAAAATATAAATAATAATTTTTAAAATAAAAAAGAACAAGAAAAACTCCTCTCCAGTTAAGCGTTTATTTACTTCTTCCCGTCAACTTTTCTACTGTTAAGAACTTAAGATTCAGAGTCGAAATTATGGACTATGATCAAGACTTTTGACCAATGGCGGGCCACAAAGTGAACAAAAGCTTCCAAAAGTTGGGAGAACCATCTTCTTCTTCAAGCCACCACCGAGCAATCCAGACACGGCAGCCTCCGATTGGTGGCTTTTTGCTAAAACAATCCATTCTCTTCTTTGTTCTTTTCCATATTTATCTTTATCTTTATCTTTTTTTTTTCCATTTCTTCAACAGAAAATATAAGGTAAACCAACCAAACTTACCTCAAACTGCAAAATCCAGTTGCGTGCTCCAGCTCCGAACCCTCTGTTCATATGGTATGCCGGTAAACTCCCGTCCAGACAATCTAAGATTAGTATTAGTAGATTATATTTAGACCCCATTTGTGTAAATGATCAGATAACAAAGTATACAAGTATAGATTACGTGTTTAATGGCAGTGCACAGAAACTTACAGGCGTCACGAGCTGAGGCGTCGTGAACCAGAGTCATGGGCACCAGAAGCCGACCATATTCATCGCCGGAGCACGGAGATGTGAGGTGTCGCAGAGCTAATAAGACGAGCAATACAGCTACTGCTATGTTCATCTTCTGGGCTAAAGAGATAAGTGTATAGTGGAACAAATCTGCAAAAAAGAGAAACCGAGTCATTCGAGAATCTGACAATGACGATTTTCAATGCATTCCCAGGAAAACCCAGAAGCAGAATCGGGAACAAGCAAAGAGCTTGATCAAGAAGAAGGGATGATAAAGATTGAATAAAGAAGAAAAGAATGTTATGAACTCAGTTACTTACTCCAACAGAGAGGTAGAAAAAAGGTTAGAGACTTGAGGTATAAAATCGATGAAGAAGATTAATTTATAACTACCGAATGCCCAACTGGGATTGTATCAGAACTTGGATTCTGGTTCTCTCAGATCTTTCCCGTAAAACTCAGGAGTCATATCAGAAAGCCAAAAGAATGGTAACAAGAAGATAAGGACATGGACCAAATACAGAAAACAGCCGCAAATGAAAGGCCTTTAAGTTCTAATTTAGTAAGGAATTGAAAAATGGAAACTTAAGAATCAAAACTAGAGTCTTGATATGGGATGGAACCCAGTGGCTGGATTAGGCAGAGAAGTCCAAAAGCATGAGAGCCAGCAATCTATTAGTTAAACTAGACATGTAGTAAGGGACCCACTAACTAACATGTGATGACGATGATGGCGATGTTCTTGTAAGAGTTGGTGACGAGACAGAAGCAAGGTCGTTAGTTAGGTTCATGATCAGTTTTCTTGATGAGGAAAGGTTACAGATTGTGGGCCTCTTAGGTTGAAATTATAGCTCGCAGTGTGATGTTTGTTGGGTGCGTGACCAACGGAATTTTTATGGGTTTCCCTAAAGAAAAAATGCAGTCTTGATGACGAATAATGATTGCAAAATAGGATAATTGGACCGATTCAATATATTCAAGTTTACTCATATTTGAATTTAACAAAATTTTAAATTAATATTTTTTAAACCCACAAGACGTTTTAGGTGGGCCCAAATTGTCGGTAATACTTTTAAGTCATCACCACTCCTAGATTTTTTTTCGCTCGTATTGTATGGGACCCCAAGGGGTGACTTAACGCTACCACTGAGTATTTAACATTGCTACATACACAAAAGAGAGTCGAGCCCTCAACTTTACTTAAGCGAAGATGAACCCCTCACTGTAGTAGTAAATTTAAATTAATGTTGATTCAAAATGAGAATCTTACGTCAATTTAGACCAGAATTTAATTTAATTATAAATTTAATAAAATTTTTAAGTTTGGATGTATCTATTATTAATCATAGGAATAACTCTATGTTTCTAAGAAATATGAATATTCACTACTTTTTAGTTTCATGTCCATATGTCAATTGAGTCCTAACTTGGCCTGACCTAGTCTGAAGTAAGCGGGTTAAACCTAAGTTTTTTAAGAAAAGCCAGCCCAATCATTATAAACAAAAATGAAGTCATTTTGCATTTTTAATTTTTAAAACATTTTGAGCTTGTGCTTGGATCTCAATAGCAAGGGTTGAGTTTAGACTAGCTTGATCCATTGTTATCCCTAATTTAGTCTCATGATTTCATTAAAAAGAAATTGATGAAATTATAATTTAAAATATTATTTACATTTTTTTCTTTACTCTTAAAATACGTACAAAATAATTAATAAATCATATGTTTCAAAGTAAATTATTTGACAATATTTAAATTTAATGTTAACGAGTTGCTTAGTTATAAATATGTTGAAAATTGGTGTTAAAACGTAAAACCGGATGAAATGAGTAGTAAAGTTGGATGATTTAGTACTAATGAATGCCAAAGATCTAACCCATCCTCAAGCTTTAATTACTTAGACCAATTCTATGTCCAATAAAGGACCATATATAACTCTTTTTTTTTAATCACCCCAAAATCAAATAACAAATAATTAATATTTTAAAAATTAGAGTTAAGCTCTTTAAAAAAATTTAAAGTTTAAAAAATGTAATTAATATTAGATAATTATAAAATCGATAAAAGATTGAATTAAATTGAATAATTTGAAATATGATTAAAAGAAATTATCTCAAATTATAAAAAGAGATTAATTAAAAAATTTTGTTAAATAAAAATTAATTTTTGTTTATTTACTTAAAAGTCAAAGTAAAAACTTATTTAGATTTGTGAGCTAACTCTTCTCTATTGAATAGTCAACATTTTAAAAATTAAACCGAAAATTAAACTATTAAGATAAAATATTTAAAATTCAACAATTATTAAATATTGAATAATATTTTAAAGAATTTAAAGTTTAATTAAAAAATTGTTTACAGAATTTAGAATTTACTTTAAAAATTATTAAATAAAAATTAATTAATTTAAAAAGACTAATTAATAATCTAATATATTTTAACAATAATAATTATTAAAGTATATTAAATTAAAAATTAATTAATTTAAATTTTTTACATTTATACCTAACTAATTTATTCGATTTTAATATAAAAATAATTAATTTATCATTGATTGGTTTTATAAGAATCAAGACTAATTATAAACATTGTAATTAGAATTAGCAATAAATAAGATCAAATTAAGTTCAGAACCCATAAAGTCCAAACTTGAACCCGAAAAATTTGAAGCATGAGCCCAAACTCAGAATATTCAACTAACCCAACACCCAAAGAAGTTGTTAAAGCCGAACCCTAGCAGACTGAATATTTAACTTTGGACTTCTGCCCATCCCTAATTAGTAATGAAAGGTGAAGCATTGACTCGAGTCAATTTACACAAAATATATAATTTTGCTACATTCAACGTCTTTTTGGGGACAAAATGCATATAATATCTCAGCATAAGGTTTGGGGGAACTTACAAAAGCATCATCTGATTCCAATTAATACAAAATGAAGTTCAGATAAGAAAGATTTAGTCTTTCACAAAGAGAAAACAACCAACTCTGATAACAACTAGTTTCTAACTGCAAAATGAAGATTTAACCCAGTAGACTTCAGATTTGAGAAAAGACACTTCACTTCTTTTTCTCAGCTCCTCCACCAGCTCTGCAAAGAACGTTATGGCAGCAAAGTAAGAAATTTGTTTGATAACTCCTAACCATTTTTAATGCAGTAGAAGATGCCTGGAGTTCCTGTATGTTCGAAATAAAATGAAACAAGATAATAAATCTTGGGCAGTATGATATCTTAGAAGTTTATGTTAGACCCAGGACACCTAGAATAATACTTACAGATTTAGTAAATATATAAATATATATATATATGAGGATTAGGGTTGACAACCTTATGATTGGTTGTCAACTAACTGAATTCTGTTACTCCTAACAGAATTCTTAGTATAAATAAACAGTAGATGGGAAGAGTGAGGAGGATATACTGTTGAGAGAGAGTGTGAGCCTAAGGCTGGAGGTTTCTGGATCCTCGAAATCCAGATTATTTTGTATTCGTTTACAGAAAAGTCAATAGCAACATACCCATTTTACTTACCTATTTCTTGAAATCTATCACTGGTATCAGAGCATAGATCCTACAATGGCTAATAAGAAAGGAGATAATCGGATGGATGGGCTTGAGAAGGAACTCGAAAACTTACGTGACGATTTCCAGAAGAATTTCGAGCTGATGAGGGAAGAGCGTCGACTGGAGAAAGAAGCAATGCAGCGAAACTGGGAGCGGTCTCAGTTGGAGATGAAGGAGCTGCGAGAGATAATGACAATGCTGGTAAGTCACAGAGACGCCGGCAAGAGTGGAGAGTCTTTGGGCAACACGAGTATGGAGGCGGAACCACATGGGGACAAGGGGAAGGGCCCGATGGAACAGGCCTGGAAGGTTGGGCCAGCCGCAGGGGTCGAACAAGCCCAAGGAGTCCGGCGATACCCTCCAGAGGTCATTACTCGGAATGTGTCTTCACAGGAGTATGGGTGGCCTAAGGCGGCTTCCCAGGAACAGCCGCATGGTTGGGTGCCGCAAGGGCGAAACCGAAGGGGACCACCGGAGGGAGTAGAGCGGGAACATGGGCCACCGGGAGAAGGATGGAGGGAACTGACCGACGAACAGCCACCCGGGTTCGGACGACAGGGGGATCCTCGGCGTGATTGCCGCGCAAGGCGGGTGGAGATGCCGGTGTTCGACGGCGAAGACCCCGATGGGTGGATCTATCGGGTAGAACGCTTCTTTTCGGTGGGACG
>JANIJH010000007.1:57762822-57773824 GCA_024520975.1 Erythroxylum areolatum
TAATGTCATCGGCTTGATTATTTGTATAATCTTCCAGTGGAACATTTAGATCTGGCAATCCAATTTCACATGCAATGTTTGAAGCCTCAATGTTGTCATGAATTTTGAAATTGCAAGTTATAGCACTACATTTTCCCATACTTCTAATTACATGTCTTCCTGGCTTCGTTGCTAATAGATTTTCATTTTAACTTCTCTTGGAGATTAAACATGGAGAACTTGCAACAGATTGAATATAAGGAAGGCTATTAACTTCAAAAATTTTCTTTGATTTGAGCCGTTTGTTTGAGCAACCAGCTTCCTCTAAACATAAAAGAAAGTATATGAAATTGGATAAGTTACAAAAAAATATAACATTTTTTTATATACAATCTAACATTGACAAACCTGGAACAGCTAGTGAGTTAAAATCTTTGAAAAGGTTCTTAGCACAATTTGAAATATCTGTAAATGGATGCCACTGCTTGAATCCAAAATATGTTAAATTGCTCTTTGCTGGACTGGATGCTTGGGTTCCATTTGCTTCAGAAATCGGTATAACACCATTACGTTGTAAATGAGTTTGAACAGATGATATTCTTCTTTCTTAAAAGTATTGATTTGTAAGAATTGAACAGGAAGGTTGTAAACAACAGTTTATGATAATATTTCCATGAACTCCTAACAAAAACAACACAATAGTTGAATGTGAGGAAAAATGGACGTGCTTTAAGTAAAACAGAACTAATGCAAAGAACACATCATATATAGATCTATTAAATTTGCATAAAAACTATCATTGTACTTCGTAAAACACCAGTACCAGCTATATTTGACAACCTGATGCATTTTCCTTTAATAGTGGAGTCTGATTTTCTTCAAGATGAAAAGAATTTATACCATTGGACTTCATAACTTCATTCTTCATACCACACTGGTTTGTCCTTGAAACCAAGTTGCAGAATTCTATATTGATTGCACATGATCCATTGTCTTCTAAGGTAGTTTTAGTAGTTATACCAAAGCAAGAACATATATAACAACCTGATATTCATGCCACTAGTTTTGCTGAACAACTTTTGAAAGGAATTGTTGTAACCTATTGACCTCACATATATATGCATGCTTATGCAAACCAATTTTTATGCTTCATATAATTGATACATATAACTACAATTTTCAATTCAAAATTTATCTTCTCATACTTAAAAGAATAAGTATCTATACCTGAATATAAATATCTATCACCTCGACTCTGCAACTTCTGCCGCTGGTTTCTACCTCAACGCTACCGTCCTACAAAAGCATTCTTTAGTTATTTTCACAAGAAGAGAAATATAAGTGGCTCAGACCAAGCCATAAGGAAGCTAAAAGAATACCCAAGAATATATACGAAAACTTTAAGTTCTCACTCATGGAAGTTTAGTTTCACAATTCACGGGCAATGGTTCCAATTCTGTTTAGTTTGGTCGTTATCCATATCATTAGTTGTTGATACATAAATGAGCATTTCCCAATTCCTTTACCAGTATGCCATGGAATATGAATTAGTATATCCCGGTTGTTTTCACCAATATCCAATAACTTCCAGTTACTCACACCCAATGTATGTATGCTTAATCATTTAAAAACATTTTACACATATCATAAATCAAGGAATGACGTTTTTGGAGAATGTTAATCTTGATTGATTCAAGCGGAGTAACAAGAATTATCTACAACCTATTTCAAAAGGACTCAGAACAACAAAAATCACTATTAATTATCTGCAACCTATTTCAAAAGGATCAAGAACAACAAAACCGAGAAGCAAACAATGGAAAATAATATCTGATCAAATCCAAGCTCCATCAATTGCCGTGGTTAAAGAAGCGCACATTATCGGCGATCAAATCCAAGCACAACATTAGTAGAAAGGCATGCATTAAATGCTCTGTTTAAACCAAAACATTATTCCTGAAGCATTAAATGCCGGCATTAGGATTATTTTAGTAGAAAAGCATAATTTCTACTCTAAAGAAGCATTAAATGCTCTATTGAAACCAAAATGATATTCTAGAAGCGTTAACCAAAATGTTATTCCAGAAGCGTTAAATGCTCTTGCTTCTGAAAACCTTTGACATCAATATTATGTAAGCGTTAAATGAGTTCAGAAGCATTAGATGCTTTATGAACCATTTTGCAATTGAAAAACTCACCCCTTTCTCAGCTCCACAACTACTGACGCGAATCAGGAAGTTCCTCCTCGACAAGCCGCGGCCTTTTTTATTGTCAGAGCTCAGCGTAGACAATCCAATTGCTGTGAAACCCTAGGGACCCAAAAATTTGGCAAAAGAGTTCTCTTGTTTCTTGGAGGAGCTATTTAGGGTTTTATTTTTCTTTGTGGTCTTTCTGTAGTCATAACTGTTAGGTGTGGAGGCATGAGTCCTATTCAGGATTTTGAGCAGCATTCTAGACTCCTCGTGGAGCCGGACCTCTATACGCTCTCTATTCCTCTTTTAGACATTCTTTGTATTTTTTCTTTCGCTTTGTTTAAACAGAAGAGGAGAAAAGGTGAAATGGGCATGCGGTAATTTTCTTTTATTAAGAATCGAACTAAGAAGCATTAAATGCTCTTGTTTTTGAAAAGCTTTGACATTGACATTCTGTAAGTATTAAATGAGTTCAGAGCCATTAAATGCTTTATGAAAGCATCAATAATTTTTAGCGAGAATGGGAGGGATATGGATTGAGTTTTAAGTAGATAAGTAGATTGATTAAAGACATTTCTTAAATTAATTTTAAATATTATATTTCGATCAAATATTAAAATAAAAATAAATTGATTCAAACTCAAACTTAAAACTTTAAACTCGACTTAATCTCAAATCTGACTCAAACTTAATCAAAGTTATACTTGAAACTCCAAACCAATCAAGTCTCGGGTCGTCTAAGTACCTCTTTGGATAGGCTTATATTAGTAGAGTTTTTATCAGTAGAGCTTTTTTTAGAAGAGTTTTTGTAAAAAGTCAGTTTATTGTTTAGTTGTTAATTAAAAAAACAGTTTTTTTGAAAGAGCTTCATACAGTAGACTGCTCGACGGCATAAAAATAAAAACACTTTTATTAAAAAAAAACTGCTTTTTTGAAAGAATTTCATATAATAGATTGCTCGACAACATAAAAATAAAAATACTTTTATTAATTTTTACTAGATTTTATTTTGTAATAAAATTATTTATGCATATAAATATTATTTAAAGTATATTAAACAATATGCAAAGCACAATATATTAATTATTATATAATTTTAAACCATATGAAACATAAATGAAAATATATTTAACTAAATATTTTATATAAATTATAATATAAGTAAAACTAACGTCAAAAATATATATAAAAATATATTAAAAAGTAAAATAATATTATATATATTCAAAAATAAACGTAAAGATGAGTTTGTGGGTATTGTAAAAATTATGTGTAAAACATAAAGGCAAAATGGATTAAAAATAAGCTTATTAATTGATATGAAAAATATACTAAAAAGAAGATTTTTTAAGAAACTCCAAAGCTTTTTAAAAAATTATATTTTGACTACCAAAAAGCTATATTTATTTAAAAATATTTTTTATTTTACAAAACACTCATTTTTCTTAAAAAAAATTTTGCAATGAAAAAAGTGTCCATTCATCTTCTAAAAACTTAACCAAACAAGTAATAAGAGAAAGATTCTTGCAAGACAAGTGTAATTTTGCTAAAACAGTTATGTCTATTAAAAAAATATTTTTTATTTTACAATAAAACACTGATTAAAAAAAGCATTTACAATAAGAAAATTACTTATTTATCCTCTAAAATAATTTTCATGGAAATTGTGTGCCCATTTCCTAATTTCCCTTTCTATAATTTTAAGAGAAGATTCTTACAAACAACTTTACTAATGTCACGTAGATCTTCCATTTGCTAAGCCTTGTCTTTTTGAGTATATTGTTAACGTAAAAAGACAACTTTTGACAAAGACTTCCATGGAAATGTTCACTCACTAATTTCTCTAAGTAGGCCACCTAAGGTCCAAAGACTTGAGAAAGAAGATAAAGGGTCTCTGTATTAAGTATCTGATATCTGTAACTCGGTCCACTCACTCGCTGACACGGTGAGTTGAGTGTTTACAGATTGATGCTTGTTCGTGGGGTGATGGAGGGGTTTGATGAGATTGAGATGGAGAGAGCGTATGATTCGGATGAGACTATCTTTGTTGCGGTGGGGAAGAATGTGGCGAAGAGCAAAACGACGTTGTTTTGGGCGGTTCGGAGCTTCTCTGGAAAGAGGATTTGCCTGCTCCATGTTCACCAACGTGATACTTTTGTTGCTTTAAGTGAGTTTTGTTTTTTGTTTTTGCTATTTCTGTTTAATTCTTCTGAACTTTGTTTAATCTGCTTTCATGTTGTGAATGTGCATCAATCCTTTAAGCGCTAGAGGAATTGGAATAGAGAAATTGAGCTATTTAGACTATTATAAAGTTTATAGTTTTATAGGATTCACCAGAGCTTTTAGTTAGTCTGTTTTGTTTCTGGGATGCACTAACAGTAAACAATCCAACGTTGTTTTGGTTTATTTTTTAAAGTAATGTCTGGATTTGTGTTATGAATCAATCTTGATTTGCTTCACTACATGTAGCCGATGCAAAGCCTGGTTTTAATGAATCGAGACATGATACAAATGAGGCATTCCAAGAACTTGGGATAAGAAAGCTGAATGATGTTCTAGACCAGTACTGTGACATGCTTGCACACGAAGGGGTATTGTCTCTCTTGTTATTTGGTCTGTAGTTGTATTACGTCTTTCATTTGGTTCTCTTTACAAACTCAGACACCCATATGCATAATGCATAGACTAAATTAGTACATGGATTTACAGCTTCTAGGAAATCTAAGCAAGAAACAACTAATCGTAGTTAGATTAACTATAATTACACTTGGCTTACTTGCTTAGGTGGAAGCAGATGGAGTATGGATTGAGATGGACAATATTGAGAAGGGTATTGTTGAGATTATTGCTCAGAACAACATTAGATGGCTTGTAATGGGCGCAGCGGCAGACAAATATTATTCAAAGTAATGAACTATTTCGATGCATTTGCTTAATGTTCATTGACATCCTAATTTTAACCTCTATTAGGGCCGATCGTGCTTGTGCTCTTCCGGATGCTGTTTCATTTATTATAGGTGATCATAACCTCTTAACATATCCATATGTAAGCATCCATTTAAAATGACCTAATTGGTGTTGCAGAATGTTGACAGAGCTAAAGTCCAAGAAAGCTACTTATGTATGCCAAAATGCACACCCGGCCTGTCACATCTGGTTTGTCTGCAAGGAATGTCTAATCTATACAAGGTTCCTTTCTTTACTTTTACATGCACAGTGCTGTAGAAGGGGATGATTGGGCTTAACCCTTCTTGTGTGGTTCATGATCGGTAATCTTAACATCACAAAATAGTCAATTACAGTTTGTTGATCTAGTAGTCTGTTAAGGAATGTTCGATACCAGATTGTTGGTCTCTTACTGTATATTTCAATTGTTAAATGACCAATATTTAGGTGGTTCTTATCAATCCATGCATCTGATATAAATTTAAAAGTTCCAAGAGATTGGTTTGCAGATTGTTGCATCTTCCTCCCGGATCAAATTTGTCACTTCTGGTTATTTCATGAATATACTACACAATTGTTGCTGCTTGTTAATGAATACATGAAAACAGGGGAGGTAGCAATGATGGATCTGAAGCAGAGATTGCCCTTCCCTTGGTACCCGTGAATCTCGATCTAGAAACTGAACAATCTGAGCTCTTGAGATCAGAATCTGCTGCACAAATCTGTCGATATATAGGTAAGCGTATCAACTACAATGGTGTTAACTTCAACTCTCAAGGTATGTGGACGTTGATCTAGCATGAGCCGGTGAGGTATGCCAAAGTATATTTTTCAAAAAGGAGTTTTAGAGGAATGACTTTGTGTTAAAATTGTTCAGGTGTAGATGAAAATGCTGATGACTCGGAGGAATTGTTAGGAAGTTTCAATTATCAATGCACATTGCAGTCTGACCAGTTCCTCAACCCTTTGAAATTGATGCCACTACTGACCAATGAGGTTGGAAGTTGGCTCCTCTATACTTAGTTGGTTAGCGCCAAGATGATTCCATAATTAATGAACACCCTTTTCTTTTCAGTTTGATGTAAGAATTAATCACTGAGCTACTTTTTCTTGGATGCATTTACTATTCCAAGAACATACCTATTACAATGCCATGGAAAATGAACATTTTGAAGTTCTTAAATTTTTATATCCTGAGGTCTAAGTTAATATGAATTGAAGCATTTTCAGTTCAAGCTATCTCATGAGGATTTTATTGTGAATGTTGTGCAGCGAGAAATGTCTCAACTTAGACTAGAACAAGCAATCAAGGATGCGAAAGACTTGGGTAAGATAGCATTTCAAGAGACAGTGAGGCGATGGAAAGAGGAAGATGTTGCTATGGAGGCCAAATGCAAGGCAAGACTTATTCTTTATCTTACGTCTTCCATCCCCAGCTTTATGCACTACTCTAGTAATTGAAAGGTATTCTTAAAATCGACTAAGATCTGATTCTAGGAATATATTGAACTTCCAAATAATAACTTAACCAAAAATTATTGCATTACAAGTGTCCATATCCTGTCCTGCATTACTATCAGCAATCTCCCGGTTCTATGATACTCGACTTTATAAGTTGAGCAATTTCAAGTTTCGTGTCTGACCATCAATATAGATAATAAGCTAGATAAACAAGATTATGAAAGATGCATAAACCAGGACTGTTTATCATTCCACAAAGTATAAAGTTTTATAGATAGATTACTAGTTTTTTGGTTGAAATTGTCTGAGTTTAATATCTGAGAAATAATCTCCTTTCCAAATTTAACAAGTGAAAAGGCTGAGAATTGAAATTTCTTATGCTGTTCAAATGAATTTTTATTGGTGAAGCACTACTTCTGCAAGCCTATAATCATTAATGAGAAAAAAGAGTGGGAGAGTGTCACACGTGCATTATTGAATTTGAACCAGCTTTGTTTCCATTTGTAATTGTTCTGTCATTTTATCTCTTAACAGACCAAAGCATTTGAAGGTTTATGTGTTAAGGAGATGAAAATGAGAAAAGAGGCAGAGGAAGCGATAGCTAAAAATAAGGAAGAAATGGAGAGAATTAAGAACCAATGTGATGATTTCTTGCAAGAAATCCAAATGGTTCAGGAGCAAAAATCTTTACTTGAGAGGCAAATTGCTGAATCTCATTCTACTGTCAAGGAGTTGGAGGAGAAGATTATCTCGGCTGTGGATCTATTGATCCGCTTCAAGGAAAGACGAGACAAAGCACGTATAGAGTGTGAAACTGCGACAAGGGAAGTTACAAGGCTGAGAAACTTGGCTGATATAGAAGCTCTTAAGTTGGGTAGATCAGAAATTCTTGACTTCTCCTTCATGGAGATCAATGAGGCAACTCACAATTTTGACCTGTCCAGGAAAATTGGAGACGGCAGATACGGAAGTACCTATGAAGGGCTTCTCCATCATGTGCATGTTGTCATGAAGATGTTGCCTGCTTATGGATCTCAAAGCGAGTTGGATTTCAAAAATGGGGTATAACTTTATCGTCCTCTCTACTGTACAATGCATACTAATACCAGCTGGCTGCTCTCTCTTTTGTTGATTGTTATTGTTATACACTCTCAATATTTTCATATACAGGTTAGTATAAGAGCTATTAAACTTTAAAAAGAAAAAGATAAGAATCAGCTAAAGTTGGTTTGATGCATCCTAGGTCCTAGGCCTTATCGGTTCCTGTATGTGTATGTGCATAAGCAAGCATGTGTTTGTTTAAGTCGATTGAAATAGGCCTGGCAATACAGTTTCAGATGTTAATTTCAGAAATAAAAAGAAAGGAACAGTTTGATGGTACCGCTTGTTTGCCCATGAACTTTCAGGTGGAGATTTTGAGTAGGGTGCGGCATCCAAACTTGTTAAGCTTAATCGGGATTTGCTCGGAGTCAAGATCACTTGTATACGAGTATGTGAAAAATGGAAGTCTTGAAGATTGCCTCCTAAACAAAGGCAAGACACTTCCGATTCCGTGGCAGACTCGTGCGCGCATTTGTATTGAGATATGCTCTGCTCTTATCTTCCTTCACTCCAACAAACCTTGCATTATCCATGGGAACTTAAAACCATCCAAGATCCTGCTTGATGCCAATTTTGTTTCCAAACTCAGTGACTTTGGCATGTTTCTTCTGATCAAACAAGAAGGAAGAGTGAAAAGTGAAATGAAGAACTCTTATCCTTGCTCCGGTTCTGTTTATCTTGCTCCAGAATATCTCGAAACCGGGACGCTCACTTCAGAGTCTGACGTATACTCATTCGGAATCATACTTCTGCAACTTTTGACTGGCAGACCAGCTTCTGATGTGGTGAGAGATGTAAAATGGGCACTAGAAACAGAGACCTTAAAATCAATGCTAGACATTTTGGCCGGAGACTGGCCATTTGAGCAAGCCAAAGAGTTAGCTAAGCTGGGGTTGAGGTGCTGCGACAAGAACCAATTGAATCGTCCAGACCTTGAAACAGAACTCTGGAGTGTCCTCCAGCCACTGAAGGCCTCAATTACTGGTCCAGCCTCACTCAAGGAATCCAAAGAGTTGCGACGAACACCAACTCATTTTATCTGTCCCATCTTTCAGGTAACAACAACAATGAATAAGCTAGAATTTGATCTTATTCCTCTTCACTAATTTGCAGAGTTCAGTATAGTAGTTTGTGTACCAGTTAGTCAATGGCTTCCCAATTGGTAGCACCAGTCATATCATATCAAAATTCTTCATCTGTTCTTTCATGTTAGGCTCAGCTAGAGAGACCTTTAGAGGTTTCTACTGTATCAATTGTTGGAAGCATCATTAATGGAAGAAATTTGCAGGAAGTCATGGAAGATCCACAAATAGCTGCAGATGGTTATACTTATGATGCTGATGCTATTAGAGGATGGCTAAAAAGTGGCCACAACACTTCCCCTATGACAAACCTTAAACTTGAACACATCAATCTTATACCTAATCATCCTCTTCATCAAGCAATACAAGAGTGGAAACAGGTAACTGATACTTAGGTTCTATACAATATTGTAGTGTTATAACATTTTTTTATACCCTCCTCAGTATAGAATATACTGTAAAAGTTGTATTGTATTGTAGCCCAGCCTAGCCCAACCTGGCCCAATTTCTTTTTAAAAAGCTTAAGGCCGGGTTTGGACCTATCTGTCATACCTGACTGGTCAATGTATAATTTATAAATAAAGTGTTTAAATTAAATTGTTTTACAAGCCAATACTTTAAAATTGAAAATTAACTCGACTCAAATGTTAAATAATAAAATTTTCCTTTTTAAAAATACTTAATAATGAGTTAATATTCAAAAATTAATCCCAAAAAGGTATTCAAAAATTATATTGAGGTAAACCTAATTTGTCTAAATTTTTATAAAATGAAACGATTTTTGAGACACTTAAAAGTATTAATAGATTTGTATGAGTTGATGAATGTGGAGTTAACTTTAAATTAAGTTCGATCCGATATCTTATAGTTTAATTTTACGTTAAGCTAAATTGATCTACGTTAATTTATTAAGATTAATCAAATCTAAAACAGTATCAAATTTGAATTTGAATTAAATAAAACATAATATAATATTTGAATTCCAACAAAATAAAATAAATATAAGTTATTAATTATCAAATTAATTTGTCATCCCCAAACTTGTTAAGTCAAATTCATTAATACTACATCGATTCACTTTACATGCCACAACAAATTTTTCTCTACCGCTTTTTTTTTTTGAAGTTAAACGAGCATAACACAAAAACAAGCTAAGGATATGAAAGGCAGAAAAACTAACCCAAGCCAACAGGCTTATCCCGTACACCCAGAACCTACTAGCCTTTCATCCTCATCAACAAAAGAACAAGAGCTGTCTGAAAGTATAATAGAATCTAAACAAGAAGGAGGAACATTCCATAAATGTGGGTTTGCATGTAATAAGGCTACCCTGGCTAAAGCATGAGCCGCCTTATTAGCAATCCTACGCGTCCATTGAAAGGACAAATGAAGGAACTATCGCTGGATTGAAAGACAATCAAGAGCCAAAATTCCACTCTCAGACCGATTAGATGACGAAGCTGAGATTGTCTGGACAGCCGCCAAACAATCCGATTCCACAATAACCTTGTCAAGCTGTCGGTTTTTTAACCAAGATAGAGCTTCCCGAATAGACATGATTTCAGCCAGAATTGGGTCATATAGGATAGGGAAAAAACCCGATATGGCAGACACAAAATTCCCTCGTGCATCCCTTAGCACCGCAGCAAACCCCGTGGCATTCTTTTCTTTGAATACCGCTGCATCCACATTACATTTTAGAAAACCTTCCGGAGGTTTAATCCAAATAGAAGTAACTGCTCTGGACCCGCCAATCAGGGTGTTGACCTTCACGAACAAGTCCCGAGCCTCCTGCCAGTCATTTAAAAAGCCATCCGCAAAGTGAGCTACCATCCTAGGGGTTACAGACTTACTTTGCCACACTCTTAGATTTCGATGATACCAAAGACTCCATAACATCGTCATCAATCGTTCAAGACATGGATGCGAATGATTGTTTAAACTATGCTCTAGCAAAGAGACGATCCCAGCATGTGGTTGTTGCCAGCCCATCGACGCCCACACTGCTCTCGCTGAGGGACACTCCTGTAGCACATGATTCATATCTTCAATGTTACCACAAACATCACAGGCAGTATCAAGAGCTATACCCTTACGCCTAAGGCGATCTTTATATGGGATAAAATCACGTAGGCAACGCCAGATGAAATCCTTAATTTTTGGAGGCACGGCCATGTTCCACAACCGATTCCAGGGACCATCCATGAAGCAAGTGGCGATGTCAGTGAAAAGAGATAAAGC
>JANIJH010000007.1:57781638-57794874 GCA_024520975.1 Erythroxylum areolatum
TTTTTTTAGTTAAAAAATAACATACAGAATAATTAATTTAAAGTATAATTAGTTATTTCTACACTTTTAAGAAGAGCTAAAGATACCCTTTCTTTGTCTTTACCTATTTCATGAAATGTGGAATAGATAAAGGCGATTTTTCTCATTCTTATTATTATTATTATTATCAATAATTTTCTTATTATTATTATTGTTTTGTTATTATTATTAATTTTCTTATTATTAGTATTGTTGTTGTTATTAATAATAATAATAATTATTATTATCTTATTATTATTATAAGAAAATTAATAATAACAACAAAAAATTAATAATAATAAAAAAGGAGCAAAATAATAATAATAATAATAATAATAATAATAATAATAATATTATTATTATTATTATTATTATTATCATCATAATAAGACAATTAATGATGATAATGCCGACGACGACGATGATAATAATAATAATAGTGAAAATTATAATAGATATTTTGATTTTATAATTATTTCTTTGTCATCTCAAATTTATATTTTCAAACTAAACATTGACATACATTATCGTTAGAAATGCTTAGAAATAAACCAAACTAAGTAATACCTATTACATTCTATTCCTCATCTATTCTATTCCTAAGAATAATCATTTCATTCCTTATCTATTCCAACAGATGAACCAAATACTCCATTAAGTTTTTACTTGTAATCTGCAACGACGACTGTAATATTATGGTTATAATTGTACCTATTATGCTTTTTCTCGTAGTTATATCTGCATTATCCTCAACTTGTCACCAAGGCTCCACCCTTCAGTACCATTTATCATCAGGAATGTGCTTTGTGAAAGCTAAGACCAGAGTCTGGTGAATGTGTATGCAATCATGTGGGATCTAGAGATACGGACTGACTCCGATGAGTTCATTCTGAAGAGAATCCCGGAAAGTTTGCTGCCTGAGAAAATCGGCGAGCACCAAATGGAATTCAAAGGTCAGAATTTCTGGTACCTAAAGGTCGGAAGCTGTTGGATAGGATGTCTCTGAACTTCACTGGCAATGTTGGTGAAGCATCAAGCTGTTGGTGCATTGGTGTGACGCTTTGTATCCTTTCTAATATCTATAGATAGAAAGTATAAGAGATTAAAGGACAATTTGGTTTCACCCCTCCTTTCTGTAATGTGATTCAGAGTACATTATGACAGTTAATCCAAGGATTGGACGAAACATTGTATACACTAGTCTCAGCAAATCTACAAATTGCTTCACTAACTTCAATTCCATTCTCCATCTTCTGTACAGCAGTTTCAGACTCCAAAAATTGCAGTCTAAATGCCCGTAATTGTACTTGTCTTTGGTTTCCCTTCTGTACAATGATCTAAAAGAATATACATGAATATTTTCCCTTCTCTGGAACTGCCATACACTGGAACACTTGAAGCCATGCCTCCAGGGGAATCACAAGCCACAAGCTTCTACACTCTATACTCGATGCAAGTTGAAGCTTCATCAAACCAGAAACTTGGCTGCAAGGTGGATAGAAAGCAGAGTCTATTTCACAGTTGAAACCCGAATCAGAATTATCAATTATCGAAGGACTTGTAACATTTATGGATTTCTTGCTGATCCTCTATAACTCCTCTGCTCCCCTCTATTTCCGTAAATCTTAACCTATGTTAACAGTTTTTCACTCGAATCCTTATTTGGATCAATTAGTTCCCTCAGCTGTTGGTGAACCTGAGAACTTGATCTGATCAGCACGTTAAGAAAACAAAATGCAGTTTGTTAGATACCACTAGTCCGGCTATGTAATGGAGAGTTTGGACTTAGGTCCAAGGATGGATTTATCTGCACATTATCTCCCAAAAGCTGCCGATACACTCGATAAGCCAACACTGGCTGTCCATCATTTAGTTCCCCATGCGTGGGCTTCCCAAGCTGCTTCCCTGCCGCATCATTTTCACAGGGAATCATCTCTGGAAAAATAGCAGACCCTATCTGCATTCCTCGAAAAAGATCAGGATTGGATTCATGATAAGAAGGGCCATTGCTGTATATGGCATTTGAGGGCTTTGACATGTTCATAAATCCATCTTGCAAATAAGCTGACTGCTTTAAAAGATTAAAGGGAACAGCCCCAGCGCCACCGGTTAGGGGTGTGGATGAACCTGAGGTGGTCCGAGGGCTAGATATTGGTGAAGGAGACATTCTCCCATTCAGGTGCTGTGGTGATCTTGGATGCAAAAGGGGGCTGCCAATGGGTGAAACAGGACACGATATGTTCCTTGGAATATGGATGTCACTACAAATGATGGAATAGATATCAGAGCAGAAGCTAAATACACAAGTGGAAGCAATATCATAGTTCGGACTCCTGGGAGAGAGAGCCAATACCTGAGATGAGGACTCGTTCTCAAAACTCTCGACGAATGAACTGAAAGCATTTCCGAGTCCAAGGAGGGAAAATTTCTCGCTTGATTAATTCCCTATGAGCAAACAAAAACGGCAATTAAATTTTATAAGTATGTCAGATAAAATTACTAAAAGGAGACACGAAAACAATGTTTGATCGGCATAAAAAAGTGTTTAGACAACAAAATTTCTAATGATTGAACGAACACTTATTTCCTTACATTCACTACATTCAGGATGGACCATCATAAGCTAGATGTTCCGAACTTAAACTTCCTCCAGACGCGTGTACGTACACAAACTTATTACTGATACTTCACCATAAACTTATTCATGATGCAAAGATATTAAGAGGCAATACAAGATATGAAGCATATATACTTAGTAGAAGACATGATATATATGAAGCATATATACTTAGTAGAACACATGATATTCACAAATTCATATAAACCACAGGAAACCAATTTAACATATGAATCCTAGTCAAAATTAGCAAATTACGACAGGGATAGTGCCGGACACAAACAATTAATTCAACAAATTTGCACTTAGTCGACATAAAAATAAAAACATGGAGTAGAAAGTTACCAAACTTTTAACCCCATTTGTAACTGCAGAAGGTGGATCTTTGGGTTCAGGTTTAAGAATAGGTCTTTCCAAAGGTGCTGCAGACTTTACAAAAGGATGGTCCAAAAGCTCGGAAGCTGTAGGACGGTGCAGCGGGTTCCTTTGTAAACATTTCCGGACGAAATCTTTAGCTTCATCAGAGAGGTGATCAGGAATTACTGGAAGATCTTTACTATTTCCAATCTTAAACATGGCAGCAACCTTCAGATCATGATGCAAATATTTCAGATTGTCTAATAGGAGAAAGCAGTTCACATAGATAAATATAAGAAGTTCATAATGAGATGAGATGAGCTTAAAATTTCATATTGCATCAATACAGATAATTTATATCCCCGTCAACAGAACATACCCCTTCATATTGGCTCCAAGGTGGTTTTGTTGTAGCCATTTCCAGTACTGTACATCCGAGACTCCATATATCCACCGCAAGGTTGCAACCGTTTGAATTCTTTATAACCTGAAAACAATAAATGAATAAACAAATGATGAATGAAGAATCATCACATGATTAAGCATGCAAAAGTCAAAAATTATCCTCAGACCTCAGGTGCCATCCAGTATGGGCTACCCTTGAAAGATAGATGACACGATTGTCCAGTGATCTGTGGAAATAACATTAAGATAGCACTATGAAATCATAATTGGATCATGAAACTCGTAAAGAAGGCCAAACTTTAGAATTCATTCACAGAGATAACAACGTCAGTAAACCTAACTTTTGCTGTAAGAGCATCTACCAAAAAAAATATTAAGTTAACAAAAGAGTCACCAAACGTAAGTTAGATGATTGAGAAAAATAAAGAAATTCAACTTGAACACCATTCTACAGATTCCCTACCAATAAACTCACAGGTCAATTAAAGGCATGCCAATTCAAAGGAGAAAGTAATCGTCTACTCACATGCTTTGCCATCCCGAAGTCTGCCAATTTAATAACACGGCCATTTGAATCCACAAGTATGTTTGCTCCTTTAATATCCCTGCGTGTTAGATTCAGCACAAGAATGTCAGCAATCTTCAAGTTGAGCAGAAAAGAGCCTATAAAGTAGGTAACTCAATTCACCTGTGGACAGTGCTTTTAGAGTGTAAGTACGCAAGTCCTGACAAGATCTGTTGTGTGTAGCTACGAATTGCTAGCTCACCCAACTGTCCATAGTCCTGGAGAAGCTTATATATGGACCCACCAGAAACATACTCCAAGTATATATAGAGCTTGTCACCAACCTGTGAAGAAGTATTAAAAACCTTCATTAAGACAAGCAACTGAATAGATAAGAAATCTATAGGCAAATGAAACAGCACAAATGAAGAATAAAAACTTTAATACCACTTGAAGAAGATAATCAACAAAATCCACAGCATCAGTATAGTTGAGAAAAAAGCTTACTATATTCCTAAATTTGAGAGGTTTGAATCAAGATCTGAGCAGATACCCCAAACTAAAAGAACTAGCTTCCATCACCTCACTTCCAACCATAACATTTTATCGTGTTTTAACTATTCCTCTTAAGTATCATTTTACATCAATTTAAGATCAATGCTTGATACCATCCAAAACCAAATGCGCCCTCAAGCAGCTCCCATATAAATAAAGCAACCTAATTTGGAAACTTCCAAATTTTATTTCCTATAAAATTCATCTTAACCCCAAAACATAATTATGTGACATAATATCAATTTAACTCATAACATTTCCACTTAACCCACTTTACTGAGTAGCCTGATTCTCTCTCATATGTCCACTATGGGTCATTGCATGTTTCTGACATAGACTAAGATATTCTTTTAGGCTTAATTTTCCCCTTGTCAAGAAAACTTTAGATCTCTGTAAGATAAAGTCAAGTGACATATACATAAAAAGAATAATAACACATGTTAAGGCATACCGTCTCAGTCCCATAATATTGCACAATGTTGGGGTGTCGCAAGCGGCTCAACAACGAAATTTCCTGTTTGAAGGTTTTAAATGAAATTCAAATTCATTAAGGGAAAAATGAAGAGAAACAAAAAGTCTCGTAAACGTAAAAAGTTTCTGTATAGTAGGAATGAACTTACCTGCATTAATTGCTTAGCACTTTCCTTAGATTTGGCATCATCTGAAAACAGTGTCACCTCCTTCATTGCACACATCTCACCATTTTCACTAACCAGTTGAAGAAATGAAATGAGACAGGCAGTGAGAAGTTCTTTATTGCATATTAAACTTGAAGTCACTAAAAAGTTCATGATGTAAAAGAGTGATTATTGATGTATTAAATTATGGGATGTAAATTGTTATCAGTGATTACTAGCTTAATAACCATGCTATAAACCAGTAAGGTCTCTCTTATGCTAAAACTGAAGAGTGTATAACAATTAGACACTTCTGGATTCATTTTCACGCACTTTAGCATCTGTCTGTCCTGACTTACCTGTTAAATCCAACAAAAACATGACCAAATGTGCCTCTACCCAGTAGTCTTCCCTTTTTCCACCGTGATCCAGGACTCAACGGATTTTCTGCCCTTCCAGGACTTCTTGGAACAGAGGGAGATGTTGCTGCTGAATTAGAATGAGAAAATGGTGATGAATTTGTTACTGGTGGTCGAGGCAAACGATGGCTTTGTTGTTTACCATCATCAGGCCAACTTGTTTGTGTCTCTAAAGTTGCCAACCCTGCTCTAGGATGAATAGGGGTAACAGCGCCACTTTGAACTCTAGAACTAGGACCAGGGCTAGACATTCTAGAACTGGGTATTGGAGAACATTCAGGGCTGCCCCTGCTTGGTTGCCAGAATAGCTGTCCTGACATATCCCCTCCCATCGAATTGTGCCCAGAATTGTAACCTGATCCAGGACTGGAGCAGTGGCCAGAACTTAACAAATTGACATCTGAGTAAGTTTTGCCTGCCCAAAAAGCAGAGTTCATGAGTTGTTCAGTTCCAAATGGCCTTATTGGACTTCTAGAAGGACTTGACATTGAGCTGTCTGGGGCACTGGAGAAAGCACCATTGTATGGAACTTGTAGGTTGGGCACATGGCTTCCAAGAGGTCTCCGTTTAGGTGATGTAGGTAGAGTATGATTACCAAACACAAGGGAAGATGGTTTTTTCTCTTCCCTTGCACTGATTTGGCCAATAGAAGCTGATTGGTCCTTGAGCGTTGCACTGCAGAGAAAGTAACATAAATTGCATCAGCAACTAGCTAAAGTATGAAAGCATAAAGGCCACCAATAATGTCCCTAATATTACAATAAAGTAGAAGGCTGACCTGGAGGGGCTGGACACATTAGTTCTTGTCCCATGGTCGGTGTCAATCGCCTGTGGACTGCGATGAGTAGAATTAGCAGGAACATCACTATCAATGGAGCCCTCACTAGAAACTGAAGCAGTGACCAAATCTAAATCTAGATCTGTTGTATGCGGCCTACCACGAATGCATGCTGGTTTTGGAAGAGGCAGAAACAATGATGATTTTGAGTTTTTCTCGGATCTCGGTTTCGCTGATATGCCATTTCCAGAATCCTTTTGTCCCACACCTGGAGTATGCACACTAGGAAGGGGAAGTGGTTGGGCATGGGACCTCGCAGAAAAGCTTTGACATCGAGAAACATGTGTTTTTGAAGGTGAGGGTGACCTGGATTCTGCTCGAGATTGAGATCCCCTCTCAGAAATTGTGTCACTGCAGCGTCTTCTAGACCCTCCTGATCTGTTGTTTGACTTAATCGCAGATGGGCTTCTAAACCTTCGATGTATTGTGTCAATGAAACTTTCTTTGGATGATTTCTTCTTCACTTCTTTAGATGAAGACTTCCACCATGAAGGCATATTTTTCGTTTTCTTAGACTTACAGAACCAAAGGTTTCTCAAACCTATTTAATCTCCAGCATCACAATTACTTCACAATATGTCCATGTTTTATTAATAACACGTGAAAAAACTTGTTTGGCTTGAAAATATACAATAATCAACTTTCCAAACCACCGGTAATGACTGCAGGAATTTCGATAAATTAAGAGCACAACGTCATCAATTTCCAGTAACAATTTGTGTGAGATTTATAGTTTTATTAGGAAGCAAAATACCTGCACAAATAAAATAGAAACTTCATTATGAGAATACTATATATTATACGTAAAATGAAACAGTGCCATTCAAACATTATCTTTTCCTTGATGAAAGTTCTGCAAATGCACGCATCTGTCTATATTTGGAAGTGTACTTAATAAATGGACTTTTGCAAATGAGAGCAAAACGGGTGTCAAAATCCAGTTAACATAACAAGGTCATTGACCTTAAGGGGAAAAGTCAAACTTGATCCAAAAAATCAAAGATAAAATTGTTTCAGGTTCTATGGAAAAGCCTTAAAGCATTCTAAATCTTAGCACCTACGATGGATTGTTCAAAGAACATATACAATTGACTTCAACCAGAAAAAATCTTTAAAAAATTCAACTCCCACCATCTCAGCATGCATATCTTTAACAATAGCAAATATGTCTAAAGGAATTTAAAGAAATGACCCTCAAAATACTCGACATGTCACAGTTTCAGATTCCAGATTCCAGATTTTCTTGCAACCTGAAATAGCATTACTACTTAAACGACTAACACCACTAAATAGCTTCACTCACTTACATTTCTCTTCCTTTCCCCGATTAACCCAGGAACCAAACAAACATTTACGATCCCAGTCACTAAATGTTCACAAAACCAACAAACAGATCTACATGTAGAATCAGAAACAACAACATACGACCTAAATTAACAAACAATGACTGCCCAGATGTAAACTACAATTACACACTACAAGAAAAAGGAACAAAACTAAGCCGGACACTTACCCTGAGATGGAGGGCAGAAGCTAGACAAGAAGCACTGACACGTCACTCAGCCCAAATCGAAACAGCGAAAAGATTGTAAAATCAACTTCTTTATACTCGAAAGGGCCGTTCTTGAAATACCCTGATAAGCGTTTTGGAATCTAAGAACGTAGCAAGCAAAAAGGAAAGATTTTTCTTTTCTTTGCCTCGTGAATTTTGGGAGCTGGTGACGAGATCGCGCAGAGAGAGAGCAAACAGGAGAGAGAGAAACGAGTACGCCCGAAACATGAGGATTGTAAGAAAGTAAATGTAAGAATATTTTTAGAAAGTTAATAATGTCTGAAGTTATTGCAAGTGTGTGAAATTATTACATTCGCTATTTTTTTTATGGTAACGATACGAGATTAAGTCATAGTTTAATTAATTTAAATTTATTAAAATTTTAATAAATATTAACAATAAAACACTATAATATAAAAATAAATTATTTTAAATTTAACTTAATTTGGTAAAAATTAAATTTTATATTAAGAATATTATGATACATGTATTTAATTCTTAATTAAAAATTAGTTGAACCATATTTTATTATATTATTTATTTACTTATCAAATTCATTTTTTAAACAAAACTTAACATTCAACAGTTATATAAATTATTTCTCATACTAAAAAAAATAACAAATAATTGACTTGTGGTTCATTTTTAATTTTCGTGACATAAAATAATATATAATGAATTAATATAAAATCACTGTCATAAATTCTATATTGTTACGTAGTGCTTACTGATTACGTTACTCTTGCCATTTCACAAGCCGGCAAGAGTGACCTAAATGATTTTTCTTTCTTTGTTAATAAGACAAGTTTAGTATGATGTTTTATTTCCATAATTCTAAATTTATAAGTTTGGAACAAATTTTATGATAATTTATTCATTATTAAATTACAAATTTAGAAAAAGCGTCTTGCTCATTTTGAAATTTTAATTTTAAATAAGTAAAATACTAATAATTATCTTTTCTATCTCAGCAAATTAATTATTGGTTATAAGACTTATCTTATCCTAATGTTATTGACTGTGAGAAAGTCTTCAAAATGTCGTATTTGTTGTTCAAATCTTAACCTTACTCCCTTAATTATTGAAAACAATTAGAAAATAACACTTGATCTAATTAAGATGTTCTGTACAAATAATTTTTTGGGCCCCTAAAAAGGGTATGACATTATAGGAATAATTGGAAAATATCCACAATAAATATGAAGGGGTCTAATTAGATGTAATCCCCTTTTTATATTTTAATTATAAAAGTGGAAACTTGGCCTACTAGAAATAAATACTTTTTGTGCAATTTGATGAAAGTTGTTCATAGACTTCATCACTACTTGGGCATTGCCCAATTAGGGGAGGGGTCCATCCACAACATTATGAGGTGTTTTGAAAGATTATGCTCATATCACACTTTATTCCATTTGTGACTTTAACACACATGGCCTTTCCTTAATCCATTCATAACAAAAGTGGGATTAGTTCACTAAGCATATTGATCATCCAAAAGCCTTACAAAGTGATGGAGAGTAATGAAAGTTCATAGATCCTTTAATTGACACTAGTGAATATAATTTCTCACTTTAACGCGCCTGTATTATATTCTTATTTTTTATTCGTCTGTCCTGAATTTTATTAAAATAATTAATTTAAAAATTAAAATCGTATTTATTAAATTTTAAGAATAATGATTCAAAACACACGATTGCGACGTCTTTGCACACAATATAGGCGTCTGCCCCGTCGTTTGTGCAAAACTTTGGGGAGTATTTACAGGATTACAACTTGCTTGAGATTTTGGTTACCGACAAATAAAGTTAGATGTGGACTCCTTGATAGTTATTAACATCTTATCCTCCTCGAGTGATCAACCAATCCAGTATAATTCTCTTTTACTAGGAATTCAAAATCTACTAGCCAGAGAATGAGTTGGAAGGCTAGACATGTATACCGAGAGGCTAATCGAGCTGCAGATTGATTAGTTACTTATGTCACTTCACTAGAATTTGGCATCCATATACTTCAAAATTTACCTGTAGGTTGTCTATCTATCTTCCTAGAGGATGTTTCGGGAGTGTCTCTCTCCCGTTTAGTTAATTAAGATTTTATGTATCTCCATTCTACCAAAAAAATTATTAATAATATTTTTCTTTTCAAATTATTGGAAAATTAGATAAAAACAAAAGGCAAAGAATAATCCGAGTAACATAAAAGCCATCAAATATGAATAGTATTAGTAGGAAGTGAAGGAGTGTGGAAAGAAAAGTAATAATAATAAATGAGCGGGGTCCATGAGATGTTGACCCCACCACCATCCTCGCACGTGCTATAGCCCCACTTGGCTTTCTTATCATGTTTGTTGTCGACTTGGCATTACCAAGACAAAGACGCTTCTTTTCTTCTTCTGTTTTATTTTTAACATTATCGTTACTAAAGATTAGGTTTGACATTGAAACTCGGATCCGAATCGAACTTGAGACAGACGGTTCGAACTACATTACGAGTGACGTCCTTTTGGGAAATGGGTTCGCGAATTTGAGCCAGTGGTGTAGATTTTAAGATCGCTGGGTAGATGTAAAGTTTTAAATACAATTGTTTATAACCCTAGTGTACGTAGCTTCAAAATTCTGCCTTTTATGAGGGATTTATTCAGTTCGAGCAGAGATTAGTTTAGATATAAATAGTTTAAAGATGCCTTCTCATAATTGAGACCTTTCTAGAATACTTCGTAGACAAAAAAAAAATATTTATAACGAAATAAAATATAAATAGATATAATATTAAAAAATTGTTATTCGGGGAAATAGAAGGGATCATAATATAATATAATGAAATGTTATTTGAATGAAAGGTTTATAATGTAATACATTGTAAAGTTGTTTATCATTTTAAACCTCAATTTGGTTGGGCTTATACTAGTAGAGCATTTGTCAGTAAATTTTTTTTCTGTAGATCTTTTATGAAAAGAGCTTTTCTAATAAGCCAGTTGATTGTTTTACTGTCATTTTAAAAGAAGTTTTTTTTTAAGAATTTTATATAACAGACTGTTTAGTAACATAAAAATAAAAAATATTTTTAATTTTAACATAGTTTATTTTATAATAAAAATTATTTATGTATATCAATATTATTTAAAGTATATGAAACAATATATAAAGTAAAATATATTAATTATTATATAATTTTAAATCTTATGAAATATAAATGAAAATATATATAACTAAATCTTTTATATGGATTATAGCATAAGTAAAATCAATATAAAAAATAAATATTAAAACATATAAAAAAGTCAAATAATATTATATAAATTTGAAATAAACATGAAGATGAGTTTGTGAGTATTGTAGGAATTATGTGTAAAACATATGGATAAAATGGACTAAAAATAAACTCATTAATTGATATGAAAAATCTACCTAAAAAAGGGCCTTTTTGATAAGTTCCTATTTGAACTTCTTAAAAGGTTATGTTTTGTCTGTAAAAAAAAATCATATTTATTAAAAAAAGTACTTTTTTATTTTACAGTTAAATAGTCTTTTTTTATTAAAAAAAGCTTTTGTGGTAGAGAAAAGTACTTATTGATCTCTCAAAAGTCCATCTAAACTAAGTTTTTCATTTTTACTGTTTGTGATAAAATGAAATATAATATGAAACCTTTTTCTTTTATCATAATCTATTTCATTTGATTGTAAACTCTCTTTTTAATCGATGGAATAATATTACCTTCATTATATTCTATTAATAAACTTCCAACTAAACATAACCTTACGTAAGACAGTAATAGTTAGCAACTGTGAGTTGGATTCGTATATCTTGTATGGTCTGGACTTAACGAAGGTGGGTTACACAATTTGACTTGGAAATAAAACAGTCACAACACAAAGTTCGATTTTTAGTAGTCCAGCCCAATCTGACTAAGTCACGTACTGTCAGACTCAAACCATAGTTACAATGATCAAACTGGTTTGAACTAAATCGATCCAGTCGTTACTATAATTACATATATTATGATAATAGGATGATCATCATCTTATGAGTGCTAAGCCAACAGCAGTAACCAGAAGAGTAGAGGGAAATCCAAATTTAAGATGCTTCCAAAAGGACAGATTGTATCCAAAATGTCTTGCACTTCTTGCTTGCTCACATACTATCAAGTTGGCAGCTGATCCCAGGAGGGATAGGTTCCCAGCCACTGTGCTCACCCAAGCTAAAATCAACCAGGCCTTCTTCTCCTCTGCCGGGGATATAGCCGCTGCCAATGCCGCAACCCGAGATCCGAGCAACAGAACTAAGAAATTAGCAACAGAAAGAACAGGCAGTTTAATGAGTTGAGCCGCCAGAAAGTTGCAGTTCATGGTAGGAATGTTTGTCAGTAGTTCATGATCATGTACATTATGTTGGTAGTTATCATATTCTCATGATTCAGAAATGTACGAGATTTTAATACACCCGTAACCAGTATACAGATGCGGACCTTATATGGGTGCGGATCTGATTTATTCAATATGGTTCATTGTTCATTAATCATTACCATTGCTTACTGTAAGCCTCAATGCAGCGAACAGGGCTTGAACTATGAAGAGTTATGAACTTGAAATATTAGCATACCAGTTGGCACATTGGAGGCCAAATTTGACAGGAGGAGTATGACAACAGCAAGTAATGCAGTTCCAGCAGCATGGTTTACATGTGCATAAGGCTCCAACTTGTCCCACATAGAGCTTGGAACTCCGGTTTTGTTAAAGCCGTCAACCGTGATGAACATTCCGCAAAAGAATATCAACAGTGAGTAGGAGACCTGAGGCAAAAAGGGAGACATGAACCGGATTTTTGTGGAAGAAATTAGAATTTTCTTTTGAATGTTTCTGCAATGGAGGGGAAAAGAACCTGGTGGTTATAGATTTTACCTTGTCAAAGCTTGGTCTAGCATCCTCGAAGTCAAGAACCACAAGAACAATTGCAGCAGTTATGGCAGTCCAGGACATGTTTAGACCAGCAAGCAAAGCAACAAGCATGCCAACTGTGACGAGATAAGTACATAATTTCAACAACCTTCTTTTCCACTTGGAGTTTGAGTCTTCATCGAACTCTGATATCTCAACTGAAGAAATATCTCTTACTCTTTCCACTGAGCTCTCCCTCATTGAAGAAAAAGTTTCTTCCCTTCTCAGAGAACCATCAATCTCTTTGGAAGAATCTGCTGAACTGCTAGGGACATTACTGATTTCATTCTCAGTTGAAGTTACACGGTTCCTCAGAGTCTCAGGGTGGCTTATTAGGCTGGTGAAGCCATTTATGGTGGTAGTTTCCAACGCAGAGCTTCCCTCTTGAGAATTTGAGTTTGAAAAACGTTCCAAAGTAG
>JANIJH010000007.1:57795630-57806726 GCA_024520975.1 Erythroxylum areolatum
TGTTCCAACTTGCTTTCAGTCTAAATCTCAAAGACAAACATTACTACATCGAGCCAAATTCAAGTACTCTTCCTAACATTATCTCACCTGCGAAAGGAGGTTCTCCGCAGCAATCATTAGTATGATCCCGTGGCAGATTCCAGGT
This sequence comes from Erythroxylum areolatum, assembly GCA_024520975.1. Lineage (NCBI taxonomy): Eukaryota > Viridiplantae > Streptophyta > Magnoliopsida > Malpighiales > Erythroxylaceae > Erythroxylum > Erythroxylum areolatum. Next base: position 57,795,776 of record JANIJH010000007.1, read on the forward strand.
ATATGTGCAACTCATAAACTGACAAAGGCCCAAAAAAGGGTTGACTCCTAGGAACTTCCGACAAAAGCAAATTATCCTACGTCGGCGATTGGATGAGGTTTTTGATTCAATATGTGGGATTGAGATTGACAGGCTTGACCTCTTAGAAGATACAGCCTTCCTCGTTAAAATCTGAGAGACACATGTTCCTGAAATGGAGTGCCCACGTGTTAGGTTTACCGTCACCAGCAATTGTCTTTACCTTATTTTGTCAACCCCCATGAAAGCAAGGTTTCGTCTTTACTTTTACCCATCAAACGGTGTGTTTAACATATCTGACAGAGCTCTTTAGTTTATCCCATAGATAGTAGTTGGTACCTCATCTGCCATGGTTGATCATGTCGAGATTAATTCTAGACTTGTAAATCGAAACTCTGCCGGATTTATCTCGCCATTAAATGAGTTTAAGCTTGTTCATTTCAAAGAACTCTTGAAGGGCAGTAACGATGAAACTGAAACATAGTTAACATATTTAAACCAAATTTAAGTTGACTAAGAGAGATCTGAGAAGTGAAGTCTGTGTTTTGTTGTATGTTTTGGCTGGAAGCTCAAAAATCAAATCGAAATCGAATCGAAGGATTGCGTCTACTTTTATCGTGTGTAATATCTTTTGCAAGCAGGCTTGGGCAGGCCGTCCGATTAGAGGCGGAGGAAGTTTATTGCAGCGTGTAGCGTTGGGAGTAGACAGTGGAGCGTGGGACGATGGCTGTGGGCGATTGGCAATGGGTCACTAGCGACAACACTAAAAATCTTCGGTGATCTGCGGTAGTTTACTGTTTACCTGGGGATTTAGGGATTTAGCAATTTTTCGTACCGTTTTGTTCCACAGGGCCCATGTTACTGTTAATTCAGACAGTGAAGGCTAAAATGGGGGAGGACGAAGAACAAGCGGCTGAGGAAGCGATGCGCAGCGTTTTAGATAGGAGCAGGGATCATACTGTGTACGCAGAATTAGGGAATTATATTTTTTGTATTAGGGGGACCATATATTCACATGTTTTCTATCCTTGCAAGACATGTTGGTTGTTATGGAATCATTTTCTTTCTCTGTGTGGTTCTTGTCTCTATTGATTATGTCCTTCTCTCTCTACTTATTCTGTGCCCAAAACGTTCGTAATCTTTGTACGTCGCTCACACGCATATTTTAACGTAACAATTGGTATCAAAGCAGACGAGTCTGAGAAATCAGTCATGGCGGAAGGAACACGAGGAGCGGACTTTCGTTGGTTGGAGGAGACCTTAAAAAGTCTCATGGAAGCTCAAGATAGGCAGGAAAGATTGTTACGTGAGTTGCAAGAACGAAGTGAGAAGGTACTTTCAGAAGTGTAAGATCGGACTGAGAAGTTGGAAAAAGATATGGGTGACTTACGATCATTCTCTTTACCGGAGGAGTCGAAGCAAGGAGAGGGCAGTAGTATTTCAGGACTTCCACGGAAGAAGGTGCAAGTACAAACGAACAAGGATGAATCGGTGGTATCCACTAGACTGGGGAGAATAGACTTCCCGGTATTTGATGGAGATAATGTTACATTGTGGGTGTACTGTTGTGAACAGTTCTTCCATATAGACCAAACACCGGAGAACATGAAGGTAAACGTGGCGATTTTGCACATGAATGAGCGGGCCCAAGAGTGGTATCGCTTATTCATTCGAAATAGACTCACCACGGAGGTGGTGGATTGGAGTGAGTTCACTAAGGCTCTTAAGCAACGGTTCGATGCCGAGATGTTCGATGACCCAGTGGGTGACTTTAAAGAGCTAAAGCAACTGGGCACAGTCCTGGAGTACTGCGCATAATTCGACCATTGTTCAAATAGATTGGCCCTCACTGAGGAGTACTTAGTGGGTTTTTTTTGTGAGGGGGTTGAAGCCGGAGATTGGGGTAGCTGTGAAACTTCATGAACCTCATTCCCTCCATCAGGCTTATAGTTTGGCACGAAAACAGGAAGCCATCCTTACAGCAACGGGTCATCCCCTGATGAATCGCCATCCGTCCACCAGAACGATGAATGGGAGTAAGACTTCCTTCCCTACACCCGTTCGTAGCAATACTAGCAGCACTGCTGGGATTTTACCAACACCTCCAAATTTACGAACATCATCTGGGAGAGTGCATTCATCTTCGAAGCTAATCAGTAGCAGGGATTTTGACGAAAAGAGAGCAAAAGGGTTATGTTTTTGGTGCGATGAGAAATACACTATTGGGCACCAATGTAAGAAATGTCAGTTGCAATTTTTTTAGGTATCTGATGATGGGGGTCATGAACCGGATTCTAAAGTAGTGGGGGAGGAGACCATGGGAGATGAGGAAAAGAGTAACGAAGGACCCTTGATCTCCATGCAGGCTATGATTGGCTTCCCGGGGAAATCAGAGTTTAAACAGATGCGACTCATCGGAGATCATCAACGTAGACAAATTCATATATTGATTGACAATAGTAGTGATAGAGACGTAGACTAAGTCTTCTCTTCTGTAACTAATTCTTGGATCTATGTTTATCCATTGTATTTTTCTGTTAAGATCTTATGTATATCTGATGTATATTTATACACCTTTGAGATGAAATCAACTCAAGCATTACGAAATATTCAGATCTTTTATGGTATCAGAGCAGAAAGCTTAACAGCAAATTTTTTTTTCTCTCCGATTCTGCAGACTGCTCATCATGACCAACGAAGCTGATTCCACCACTACCATTCAAGATGCTGCACTCCCAGGGAACATCGTTGTCTTCCAGACTGGTATCTCATCTGAAGGCAAGTTGACTGAATCAAATTATCCTGCTTGGAGGGTCCAAATCAGGGCTCTTCTCCTTGGTTACAATCTTTTTGGCTATGTCGATGGATCGACTCCATGTCCCACTGAGGATGGACCACACAAGTTGTTGTGGATTCGTCAAGATCAATTTCTTCTTCATGCTATCTTGACCTCTATATCGCAGCCGGTTGTGTCGCTGCTAGGGTCGGTTTTGATCTCTCGTCAAGCTTGGGATTTGCTTTCAAACACTTTTGCCGGGAAATCAAGGTCTCGGTTAATGTCGTTAAAGGAACGACTGATTTGTCTTCAAAAAGGGCAGTCCACTATTTCTGACTATTTGAAACACATCAAAACTATCGCAGACGAAATTGCGATCATTCATTCACCAGTTGATGACACCGATTTGGTCATACACACCCTCAATGGCCTTTCCACCGATTACAAGGAAGTAAGTGCAGCGTTGCGTGCTCGAGAATCTCCCATCTGTTTTACCGAGCTCCACGAGAAACTCATCGATTATGAAAACTACCTGAATCGTCAAGCTCGACTTTTAGATCATCATTCTCTCCAGACTCCATCTGCCCATATTGCTAATAGAAATCGCCCGAATCAATCTGCAGGCCGCTACTCTAAACAACATCACTCGTCTAGTGCTTCTGACAACAGATCTGTCCTGTGTCAGTACTATGAGAAACCTGGCCACACTGCCAAAAAGTGTTGGAAACTTCATGGAAGGCCTTCTCGTTTTCGCCATGGTTCGAGTCGGTCAGCTCCATCAGCTCACCTTGCTCATAATAATCCATCAGCTCCTGGCCAATGGATTTTGGATTCTGGCGCATCCCATCATGTGACAAACGACCTCCGCAATCTGTCCATTCACTCTCCATATTCTGGATCTGATCAACTTCAAGTTGGTGATGGTTATAATCTACCGATAGCGAACACTGGTAGTTTCGCTCTTTCTACTAACTCAAAGTCTGTTGTTTTTGATCGTGTTCTTCATGTGCCAAATGTTAGCAGAAATTTAATATCTATCAAGTGCCTTTGTTCCCGAAATAACCTATCTATTGAATTGTTTCCTGATCACTTTCAGGTGAAGGATCTGCGGACGAGGTCAGTGCTCCTCACAGGACGATGCCCCAGTGATCTTTACAACTTGTCACTTCACTCCAACAATCCGACCGCCTTTCATGTTCGAGTTCCTTCATCTACCACCCTTCATCATATCTTAGGACATCCTACCAATAAAGTGTTGCAATTTTTGCACTCGCGTCATACATTCAAGTCTCGTCCAGTAACTTCTGATTTTTGTGTGTCATGTCAATGTGCCAAGAGTCATAAGTTGCCGTTTTCTGTTCAGCATTTAAATTGTTCCAAACCTCTTGAAATTATTTTTGCTGATGTATGGGGTCCAGCTCCAATGTCTTCTTTTGATGGTTTCAAAAATTATGTTATTTTCGTTGATTCATACTTGAAATATATCTGGCTCTATCCTCTTAAGTTCAAATCAGATGTATTGCTTATTTTCGAAAAGTTCAAACGTGTTGTCGAAAATTTTTTCAATACGTCTATCAAAACTTTGTACACTGATAATGGTGGGGAATTTATTAAACTTAAACCTTTTCTGTCAAGTCATGGTATTACCCATCTTACCAGTCCTCCCTACACACCCGAATTAAATGGTTCTTCTGAAAGACGACATCGACATATTGTTGAAACTGCCCGGGCTCTCTTACATCATAGTGGGCTTCCGTCTTCGTTTTGGTCATACGCGTTTCTTACCTCCGTCTACCTTATAAATCGTATGCCTACACCCGTTTTAAAAATGCTTACGCCTTTTGAAACACTCTTTGGTCGTGCACCCACCTATAAACATCTTCACTCTTTCGGTTGTCTTTGCTTTCCTTGGTTGCGACCTTACACTTCTCACAAACTTGAACCTCGGTCAAAACCTTGTATCTTTCTTGGTTACTCGCTCACTCAGTTTGCTTACCTATGCTTAGACTCGACTTCAAACCAAATTTATTCCTCGCGTCATGTCATATTTGTTGATGATCAGTTTCCGTACCCATCTTTGATCTCTTCTCAATCCACCTCACCCACTACTGCCGCACCTGCTCCCTCATTTACTCCTCTATTAATCTCTTTAGAACACTCGGCACAGTCCAATGGGGCAGCATCGTCCTCCACTGCAGCGCCTGCACTTTCTCCCAGCTCTTCTGATCCTTGCCCGACCATATTGCCTATCTATACCACGTCCCAGCCTTCTACCGTCCAATCTCCAGCCCAGCAACCTCAACCACCATTATTTTCTACACCTGCAAACATGACATCTCTAGACCCACGTGACACCACAACAGCCCAGCAACCTCAAAACACCCAGCAACCTCAACCAACGTTATCTTCTGTTCCTTCAAACACGTCCTTCTTAGACCCATCTGAACCCGTAACAGCCCAGCAACCTCAAGACACGGTATCCCTTGCACCCCCTGACCCACCACAATGCACCCACTTTATGGTAACTCGTGGTATGAACAAAATTTTCAAGCCCAAATTGTACACTGTAACCAAACATCCCTTACCCAACTTAGATGAACCACGTAACATTACCCAAGCCTTACAAATTCCCCAGTGGCGTGCATCTGCTAATTCTGAATATGAAGCACTGAAACAAAACAACACTTGGACTTTGGTACCGGCTGATGAGGCTCGTAATGTTATTGGTTGTATGTGGATATTTCGGACTAAGCGCAATCCTGATGGAACCATTGCGCGTTACAAATCACGTCTTGTTGCTAAAGGCTATAGCCAGTGTTCTGGCGTTGATTACACCGAAACATTTTCTCCAGTAGCAAAGCATCAAACCATTAAAATTGTACTTTCGTTGGCTTTGGCAAATTCTTGGGCGTTACATCAGATGGATGTTAATAATGCGTTTCTTCAGGGACAACTTTCTGAGACCGTCTTTATGCGGCAACCACCAGGTTTTGTTGATTCAGCCCGTCCTACTCATGTTTGTAAGTTACATAAAGCTATCTATGGTCTTAAGCAGGCTCCAAGGGCATGGTATCAGGAACTTTGTCGCTTCCTTCTCCAATATGGTTTTGTTACAAGTCGAAGTGACTCCTCTCTATTTGTATTTCATCAAGATGGGATAATGATGTATTTTTTGGTATATGTTGATGATCTTCTTCTCACGGGTAACTCCACCTCTCATCTAGATCGGTTCTTGGCAGCTATTTCTGGTCGCTTCTTGCGAAAAATATGGGATCTCCGACTTATTTTCTTGGAATGGAAATTATTCCTACAACTGGAGGTTTGTTCCTTTCCCAACAGCGTTATATACATGACTTATTGACTCGTTTTGGTATGGCAGATTGTAGCCCGTGTACTACTCCTCTATGCACTTCTGCTTCACTTAAATTGGACGATGGTTCAGCACCAACAGATTCAACTTTATACAGACGCATTTTGGGCGCACTTCAATATGTCACCTTGACTAGACCGGATCTCAGTTTTTCGATAAATAAACTGTCGCAATTCATGCACAAGCCTTCTGAGCTACATTTTCAACAGCTGAAGAGAACTCTTCGATACCTCAAGCATACTCATAACTTCGGTCTATCTTTGTCTCAGCCAAGACACTTTTCACTTCATGCCTACAGTGATGCTGATTGGGGAGGGGATGCTGATACTAAACTCTCCACCTCTGCGTATGTTATCTATCTTGGTGGTAATCCTATTTCTTGGAGTTCTAAACGCCAACGAACTATTGCCCGCTCCTCCACTGAAGCAGAATATAGAGCCGTGGCAAATACCACTGCTGAAATAGTATGGATACGCAATCTACTTCATGAACTTCATGTTCCCTTGTCCACTACACCACGTATCTACTGCGACAATTTGGGTGCTACCTACATGAGTTCCAATCCTGTGTTCCATTCACGAATGAAACATCTCTCTTTAGACTATCATTTCGTCTGTGAACTTGTTCAGCAACAATCCCTTCAGGTAGCTCATATATCAACAAATGACCAGATTGCTGACGCTCTAACGAAAGCACTTTCCCGGAGCAAATTTGAATAACTAAGGTCCAAGATGTGCGTCGCTAGTCGCGACCTCATCTTGCGGGGGCATGATAGAGACGTAGACTAAGTCTTCTCTTCTGTAACTAATTCTTGGATCTATGTTTATCAATTGTATTTTTCTGTTAAGATCTTATGTATATCTGATGTATATTTATACACCTTTGAGATGAAATCAACTCAAGCATTACGAATCATTCAGATCTTTTAAGTAGTACCCACAATTTCGTGGATGAGGCTGTGATAAAAAAGGGGGCGTGTGGTCTTTAAGATATACTCCCTATAACCATCAAGGTGGGAGGCGGGCTACAGCTACAATGTACACAACGTTGCACCAACTTTGTTTGGACTATGCAAGGGGTGCAATTTCGCATGGAGGCATTGGTGTTATCATTGGGTGGATGTGACGAAGTTTTGGGAGTCCAATGGTTGGTGGGGTTGGAGGATGTATTGTGTAATTTTCGTACCAGAACTATGAAATTTACATGGGAGGGAAGGTTGGTCACGCTCCAGGGAGGTCCGGAGGTAGACCCAAAGTGATTTCAGGGAAGGGACTTCAAAAAACGTTGCAAGGGTCGGTAGAAGGGCAGCTCTTAATGATTCAGTTATTAACACCGCTTGAGTATCAATTCCAGCAGATGAGACTGACGAAGGAGCAAGGTAGTGTATTTGATGAAATTAACGTGTTATTGGCCAATTTTGCAGAGGTGTTCCAGGAGCCAACTACATTACCCCCAGATTGCCCATTCAATCACCAAATAGTGTTAAGGGACGGAATCAATATGATTAATGTTCGGCCCTATCGCTATTCGGGGGCGCAGAAGAACATTATTGAACAGGAGGTGCAGATGTTAATGCAATAGGGGTTTATACAGCACAGCTATGGACCATACGCTTCGCCGGTGGTTTTGGTGAAGAAGAAAGACAATTCGTGGAGGATGTGCGTTGATTATCGGGAGTTGAACAGGTTCACGATTAAGGACAAATTTTCGATTCCATTAATTGAAGAACTGTTAGATGAATTAAACGGAGCAAGTTGGTTCTCGAAACTGGATTTGCATTTGGGTTATCACCAAATCCGAATGCAAACTCGGAGACATCTCCAAGACGACGCTTAAGACGCACGAAGGGCATTATGAGTTTTTGGTGATGCCCTTTGATCTAACGAATGCTCCATCAACATTTCAACGATTGATGAATGAACTATTCAGACCTCACCTTCAGCGTTTCATCCTCGTCTTCTTTGACGATATATTGGTTTACAGTTCGTCATTGTCGTCCCATGTAGAGCATTTGTCTCTGGCCTTGCAAACCTTACTGGATAATCAATTATTCCTCAATGGAAATAAGTGTGTATTTGGGGCTCGACAGGTTGACTATCTAGGTTACACCATTTTGGAAGCAGGGGTGGCGACTGACTTGCGCAAAATTAGGACGATTGACGAATGGCCAGTACCGCAATGTACTAAAGATTTGCGTGGATTCTTGGGCATTACGGGTTATTATATAAGATTTATTAAGAATTATGGGACAATGGTTAAATCATTGACAGAATTGTTAACCCAGGAGAACATTGGACAGTGGTCGTGGAACAGGGTAGAACAGAGTGCATTTGAATCTTTGAAGAAAGCCATTACAACAGCCCCGGTGCTTGCCCTGCCGAATTTTTCTAAGCCTTTTATTATTGAAGCTGATGCGTGTGGTCATGGAATAGGTGCGGTATTGCAACAGGAGGGACATCCCATTGCTTACTTGAGCAAGGCATTGGCGCAGAGACATTTGGGATTGTCGACGTACGAAAAGGAGTTCCTCACGGTGATTAAAGCCATTAAACAGTGGCATCACTATTTAACTCCTCGGCCATTCATCGTTCAAACGGACCACCGCAGTCTTAAATACTTGTTGGAACAACGATTATCTACCCCTTTTCAGCAATCATGGTTGCCGAAGCTCCTGGGATACGACTTTGAGGTGCAATGCAAAAGTGGCAAGGAGAATGTGACGACGGACTCTCTCTCTCGTATAACGAGTGTTGAAATGTTTTCTATGTCAATATCTCAGGTCCACAATGAACTGTTTGAGGAAATTAAGTGAAGCTGGCAAGAAGACACGATTATCCAAGGCTTAATTCAAAGATTAGAAGGGGGCAAGCTTATGACTAATGCCTATGAGTGGAGGGATGGACTATTGCGTTGGAAAGGAGGATAGTGGTTGGAGCTAACCCACACCTCCGACAACAAATCATCAGCATCAGTCATGACGATGCCATGGGTGGTCATGCGGGAGCGGTAGCTACGACCAAGAAATTACAGACTCTATTCTTTTGGAAGGGAATAGATAGGGACTTCCGCAATTATGTTCAGAGTCGCATGGTCTGCCAAAGGAACAAATTTGACAACGTTGCCTATCCGGGGCTCCTACAACCTATTCGAATACCCGAAGGGAGTTAGAGGGAGATTAGCATGGATTTTGTGGAAGGATTGCCACCGTCGAAGGGTAAGTCGGTGATATTGGTGGTCGTTGACCGATTCACAAAATACGCACATTTCATTTCACTTAAACATCCGTATTTTGCTCATGATGTTGCTGAATTATTCCTCAATTATGTTTTTAAGTTACATGGTGTGCCTGAATCTATAATTAGTGATTGGGATCCGATGTTCTTGAGTAAATTTTTGCAAGAGCTTTTAAGATTACAAGGCGTCAAATTGAAGCTTTCGACCGCCTATGACCCTCAAACAAACGGCCAGACAGAGGCGATGAATAAGGTCCTGGAAACGTATTTACGCTGTTTTTGCAGTGAGGCACCACAGAAATGGGGGGAGTGGCTAGCTCTTGCCGAGTGGTAGTACAATACAACCCATAAGGCAACCATCAATTCTACCCCATTTGAAATTCTGTACAGATATCCACCTCTGGTGTATACTCCGTATGTGGCCGGGGACTCGAAGATTATTGAGGTTGATAAGGTGTTGCAGAGTCGTGAGGCGATGCTAAGTCTCACTCGGTTCCATTTACAGAGAGCACAAAATCGCATGAAACAGCACGCAGATGCTAGGCAATCTGAACGTGAATTCCAAGTGGGCGATTTTGTCTTGTTGAAGCTTCAACTTTATAAACAGTTTTCCCTACGACGCAATGCAATCAAAAGTTATCGCCATTGTATTATGGCCCTTTTGTGTGATTCAGAGGGTGGGGAAGGTGGCTTATAGACTGGACCTGTCAGTCCATGCGACCATCCATCTGGTATTTCACGTGTCCCAACTGATGAAAGCTCATGACAATCAACCACGAACAACTGCAACCCTACCGGAGTTCCTAACGCCTATTGAGAGAATTCCAGTGGCAATATTGGATCGCAAGATCACTAAGAGGAATAATCATGCCATTACTCAATGGTTAGTTCAATGGTCAGATGGGGAGAAGACGAATGCCACCTGGGAATATGTCTTTGATCTGCAGAAACGTTTCCCAGAGATTAACCTGATTGACAAGGATGTTAAGGGGAAGGGGATTGTTACTGTTAATTCAAACAGTGAAGGTTAAAATGGGGGAGGACGAAGAACAAGAGGTTGAGGAAGCGATGCGCAGCGTTTTAGATAGGAGCAAGGAATACACTGTGTACGCGGAATTAGGGAATTATATTTTATGTATTAGGGGGGACCAAATATTCACATGTTTTCTATCCTTGTACGACATGTTGGTTGTTATGGAATCATTCTCTTCCTCTCTGTGGTTCTTGTCTCTGTTTATTCTGTCCTTCTCTCTCTACTGATTCTGTGCCCAAAACGTTCGTAATCTTTGTACGTCGCTCACACGCATATTTTAACGTAACAGCCCAGCGCTGCAGCAAGGCTCATGGGGACCACGCCTCACGATCAACTGCTCATCAAGACCTCCAATTCGTTCTCCGGTTTGCTATAAAAGTGAGTAAACAGATGAGATCGTCAATTACAGTTACTCGATTTTAACTCAATCTTCTCTTAGGGATGTGTTGGACCCCGAACTTTTCTTGAAAATTTTGAGGTATAAATTTGACATTAGATGAGGAATTTGTGGTGAATTATTT
>JANIJH010000007.1:57816508-57828291 GCA_024520975.1 Erythroxylum areolatum
TGTTCCAACTTGCTTTCAGTCTAAATCTCAAAGACAAACATTACTACATCGAGCCAAATTCAAGTACTCTTCCTAACGCAATCTCACCTGCGAAAGGAGGTTCTCCGCAGCAATCATTAGTATGATCCCCTGGCAGATTCCAGGTATATGTGCAACTCATCAACTGACAGGCCCAAAAAAGGGTTGACACCTAGGAACTTGCGACAAAAGCAAACTGTCCTAAGTTGACGTTTGGATGAGGTTTTAGATTCAATTACGTGGGATGCAGATTGACAGGCTTGAACTGTTAGAAGATACAGAATTCCTCGTTAAAATCTGAGAGACGCATGTTCCTGAAATGTAGTGCCTACGTGTTAGGTTCTCCATCACCAGCAATTGTCTTTACCTTATTTTGTCATCCCCCATGAAAGCAAGGTTTCGTCTTTACTTTTACCCATCAGACGGTGTGTTTAACATATCTGATAAAGCTCTTTAGTGTATCCAATAGATAGTAGTTGGTACCTCATCTGCCATGGTTGATCCTGTCCAGATTCTAGACTTGTAAATCGAAACTGTGCCAGATTTCATAGACTTGAAGGGCAGTAACGATGAAACTGAAACATGGTTAACATATTTAAACCAAATTTAAGTGGACTAAGAGTATCACATGATAACCTCTTCACCCTGACAAATCGGGAAGGCGGCCATTTAGAGCATCAAATGATGTAAAATAAGCCAAATTATTTAAAGGGGCTGAATCAATCAAAGTATTTTCTCAGTTCCTCAAGCAGCAAAAGCGAAAGGATCCAAGAAACTCGATCGGAGGCATGGATACAAACACTGCATGGGTACAAAACGAACACGTGCTTCGAGTTGAACAGCATATGTCTCTGTCATTTAGCTCATGTTGATCTGAAATATATAATTGTAGTCCCACATGGTAAAATATGAAAAGACTTGGAACAAGTAAGAAACATACAGAATCTAATATGGAGATATTCACTTACCTAGAATTTGAATTTAATCATCAACTACTAATTCTGATCACAATTCCCTACTGCTGACAAATGGTTTATGAATATCTTTTTATCATAACCAGGATGAGACACCTCAATCTAGGAGTGACAATGGTCATATTGACTAATGAGTTTTAAACTTTTTCGGTTTAAATCCAACATAAAATTATACATACAAGTATATTTTGAACTGGGTTCAGACCGAATTTCTAATCGGATTCTTCTAAAGATCAAAAAGAAAGAAACTTTAAGTTTGTGAACCATAAAGTGGTTTTGTTTGTCAAAGTTCACAGGCTGTTTCTTTCTTTTCTGTCGGACTATTTGTTGAGAAAGTTGGGCAGGACATAGACGTGAGCCTTGGCTGTTACCTAACAACATTATTTGGCTTATCCTTAGCCAGCATAACAGTAGCTGGCATGAGATCAGCCATAAATGGCATACACAATATCTTTCACTATCCCTACAAATCCAGAACTCTACTAAATGCATTCGCAAGAGTAGTAGATTCAGAGTTCAGAATTCGATCTAGTATGCACTCGAAAAATAGCGATTACGGGTCGAACGGACCAAAATGTGTTTCGTGCATAACAACTGCAGGAATACAGGTCACAGACTCAGCAACTAGCAAGCCCTTTGGACATAAATTCTTTATATTACACGAGCTGACAAAAAATAATCTAGATAAGCAACTTCTATATGCAAATGCTATTGTTGTATAACATTACGGGGAAAAAGAAGAGGAAAAAATGCTCTATTGAAGCGGAAGCCTAATGATACCTACATGCTGTATTCTCTGCACTCTCTTAATGGTCAAAAGAGATGAATATTCCCTTTGATCTGTTCAACCTATCCTCCATCAGTCATTTGATCACAGAATTTAAGGATTCTGTCTGGAAACTGTATTGCCTTCAGACTTGCATCTGATGGGCCAGTAATGTGGAGGCCATCAGTCTGTTTCTTTTCAATGTTAGCTCACTTCTGGCTGTAACATTGGGAAAAAGGTCCACTTGCTCGCTGGTCTAGCTTCCTTGCCAGCAATAGCTTCATTGGCCCACCACTCGGATGCAACATTAGGCTTATCAGGGATTTCTCCTTTGGAATTATCGAAGTTGAACTCTTTGAATGATCCAAGAGTAACAGATCGATGCTTTCCATTGCAGTGATCTTCCTCTATTTCTGAAGGTCTCTGCAATATCTCGGTGGAAGTTTCATCAGTATGTAAACAATTTGCACCGCTTCTGCTTACGCCGCCACTTTCTATTTGGTCTTCTGTTACAAAATTCTGGGAGAATTCAGAAAAAGATCTGCTAGATGCCGCTGACTTGTTCTCAAGACAACGTGCAACTTCTTCACCACTCAACTCAAATGACACTCTATGATCAACGACCAAATCATCAAGTTTAGGTTCATTTTCGGAATTGGCAAGACCTACAACCTCAGAATTACGGTTTTCTAAGGGGCCCCCACCATCAGGTGTCACAGATCCTGATCCCAGCCTTGAACGTAACCCTACAGCATCAGGAGTCATGCATCCAGAACCAAGCCTTGAACCTAGTCCGACACCGTCCGGAGTCATGGAACCAGAACCAAGCCTTGAGCCTAACCCAACACCATCTGGTGTCAATGATCCAGAACCCAATCTAGAACTCCATTTATGAGTTGTAAAATGTTCAAAACGTATGAACTTGGGAGCTTCACCCATTCGGAATTCAGGAATTGGATGTCTATCAGGGAAAGGAGAAGAGGTGCCAGAATTTGAGACCACTGAACCTGGTGAAATGAGCTGACCACCTGGGCTTCCTGGGTAGAACTGGTAAGACTGGAATTCATAGTGGGACAAGCCAAACTTTTGATTGGTTCCGCTGTTCCTTCGAGCACGCTCCAAAGAAGATGTCAGGAGTTGCGCAAATGGCACTTCAGGAGATGATGGAGTAGTTAATTGAACAGATTCAGGAGGTGGAGTGAAAGAAGCAGTTGAAGGTTCAGTGGTAAATGCAGAAAACACCGGTGGTGTGACTGGTTGCGTTTCATGTGCATAAGGGCCTATGGTGAAAATTGAGGCAGCTCCACCTGGTGAGTAAGCATTCGCAGAAAGGGAAGTCAGAGACAGCAACCCTGCAGGTGATTGAGTGGCAGATGGTGGATCAGATTGGAGAAATGAAACAGGTGAAGAGGGAGGGGCAATAAAGGGGAGGACAACAGCAGTTGAACCGGTTTGATTTTCAACAGAAGGAACTGTAACTCCGGTTAATTCTGGTTCAGGAACGAGGACAGCATGACCAATTCGTTTGTTAGTTTTATGAGTTCCAAAACACCAGTAAAGACTCCAGCAACCTCCCCACCTTCTTTTCTGCATTCAAATAAAGCAGGACAGTAAGAAGAGTATGAGCAACTCATTTGGAAAGGACCAAACCTAGCATTGTCTCTCCTCGTCAAAAATTCATGCAAATTGGAAAATATCAACTCTATAGGAGGGATTAATCCAGCCAAAAATGATTAGTTTTCTCAATTGTTGACCACAAAGTGGAAGCATTGAAATTCCCACACCTTGCATCCCATGGAATAAACTCAGTCATGCATCCGAGTCAACTATTCCAGAATTATTAAATTTCACTTGTTCTTGAAAAATTTTGGCAAGAGCAGTCTCGACATCTAGGAACACAAAGCCAATTACGTGTTGGATTTATAATGCAAGATATCACAGCTTTTTCATGGAAAGAGCTCTAAATACAGAGATTCGAAGTGGTGTCTTCTCAAGAGATATCATAAATCCACAGGTAAAAAGCTACATGATTGGTGTATATGAAAAAATACCACCGCTTTTACCAGGACAATACGCAGATTCAAAGTGGTGCCTTACTAAGTAATGTCATCAATCATCAACCAACTTCATCATATCCTTGTTCTGGTTCCCATAATCTACAGAAAGAATCCAAATTCGACTAGAAAAAGCTTCAATCTTTATCCCCTTTTACCATCTTCTTCACCAATCAAAATTAGACTAGTTTAGACGAAGTTGAGCATAGAAGAAACAGATTAAAAGCACAGATGATCTTAGTTCCCCACCTACCGAAATTTCTTAGCAGGCAAACAAAGATCACATCAACACAATTTCTCATCTATGAAAACGATAAGACTAAAAAAGCCAAACTCAGGATCCATAAAAAGGATTCAATGATGTTCAACACGGATATGCATACATAACACAAACAAACAAACAAACAAAACATATTTACCGGAACAGTTGGTGGCTGGACGCGAGCCTCGGCTGAGACGATGGCGGAGGCAGCGGCGTTTATGGTCTCGACGGTGTTGTTTACGCTTCTCATATTCGATTCAGAGCTCAGGAACTTAGGATTTGCGATCCAAAGCAGAGCAGAGACAGAGGAGAGAGGTCAAAAACCGTGACTTGAATTTTTATAACAGATCGTGAGAGAGAGTGTGTGATAACTTCTCTCTCTCTCTCTCTCTCTCTCTCTTTTTTTTTTTCTGTTTCAGTTTCCGTTACTATCAGGTCCTCATCCTCCGTTTCGCAGTTTAATTATTGCCACGTCAGCAAACGGAAGGCTGAGTGGGACCGACGGGCCCCTCCTGATTGGTGAGTTGTTTTTTTGTAATAGATTTTTTTTTTGAAGTTTGGAGTGTTGGATTAATTATTGGTGCAATCATGACTTAAGGACCTACCCCTCTCTTTTCACGTAATCAATTACTTAAATCATATATATATATATATATATATATATATATATATATATTCTATTTTTCTATTTTTGGTAAAATTAAAATACATTTTTAAAGTAATCTAAACTAATTTAGTTATGTTATGATGTTAAAAATTATTTTATAATATTAAAATTTTAATTATTTTAATAAAAATTGTTATGATAAATTTTTATTATTGTTTGATTTGAATTTCCCGAATTTAATAGAATAATTTGATAAAAGAAAAATGAGTTAGTTTAGCATATATTTTAATGTAATTAATTGTTATGTTTGTTTTTTTTTATTATGATTTTATTTTAATAACAAATTTTATTAAAAATTATTTAATAAAAAGTTCAATATTTTGTATTTAAAATATTATAATATAGTTTAAGTAATTTTTAAAATAAAAAAAATTTTAAACGAGTAAAACAAAAAGTATTAATCTGTATCATTGTCATGGTTTAATTTTAATAATAAAAAAATTAAATTATTAAAAAATAATTTAATATAATTTTACTATTTATATTTCAAATATTATAATTTTATTTAATTAATTTAGAATTTAACAATATTGTTAATTTTTGAACAAGTAAAACAAGAGATATAAGTCTATTATTGTTCTGGCTCATTGTAACATTCATGTCTTGTTACGAGTAAATTGGGTAATTATCAACTAAATTAGCATTTTAACACAAACTACGAAAAGAAATACAAAATTGTATGTTTGGAATATCGTAAGTTCAAATTATAGAAACAATCACTTTATAAAAATACAATAAAAAAAGTTGTGTGTTAAAAACAGCTTTTCTATTATATAAAAGTAAGGTTACATATTATCAGACCTTTTCAAACTTCGTTTCATTGTAAAATTTCAAACTGAGTGTGATAATGATGATAAAAAAAAGTTATATATATATTATGACCCTCTTTAGATATCTGGAAAGCGAAAATATGTTGACTTTATTTTATTGACTAAAGTAATTTATACACTTTTACTTTTTTTTTTCCTGTTAGTGTGCACAATTGGCCCTGATATAAATGACAAATTACGAGGGAATGCCATGCAGTTATGGCTTGGAACCAAATCCAACGGGCCAAAGACGGCGGTGGTGGGGTGGAGATACTCGTGATTTCATTTTCTTATTATTATATTATTATTATCTATATATATATATATATTATTAATGTGTTTTTTAAATTTTTGGTACATTGAATCTGAAGCCTTTTTAACTAACCCGCGTGAGACTCGTGAGCTCATTTGGTGCTACTGAGCCTCCCATGTGCTGTTGCTTAAACCCCCCAATAATCAATCCCTGATTGATCGCGCCATCATAACCGTTAAAAACCGTTGACCGTTGACCGTTGAACGTTGGCTTGTTGTCTTCGTTTTCATGCTTCTACGCTTTATACTCCATAGTCAGATTCCCTTGTAAATAAACTTTTGTTAGCAAAGAGAATCATTTAATATCTTTTTTATGTGTGTACTAAATAAATTTAAAAATATATTATATATTATATATTATATATTTCAAATAAAACATTTAAAACTAATTTACGAATCTAATCAAGATATTTTCGATACCCTATGTTAATTTTTTAAATGTCAAATAACTAATAAAGTGCCGTTTAATAGAGCCGTGGTGGTTCTTCCGATCTCCCAAATTTTACAAAATTATAATTGAGGAAAAGCTTCCGGTAAATACCAAATATTTCATGTATGATTTTTCATAAAATTAAAATTAAATTAGCTATTTCTTATATTGTCACAAATTTTTTATAATTGTAAAATTTACAATTAGTTATTATTTAACGCCTATTAATTATATCATTGAGTGCATATCATAATTTATAAATTATTTATTTAAAATGAATTATTTGATAATTTAATATTAAAATGAGAAATAACCCTCAAATTACAAAATTAAAGTTAAAATTTTAAAATTAATAAATCTAACTATTAAAATTTTATTCATGGAATTGAATTAAATAATTACGTATGACTTAATTCAACGATGAGGTTGAGACAATAATTCATTGGAATGGAAAGATAATTCATTATCCTTTTCAATGGAAAGGAGCAATGTTGTATCTAAAAATCCCAAATTTAAGGTTGGTCCACTATACACAAGATTAAAGATAGACTACTTGAAAGTCACATTCAACTACTCTAAAGAGGAATTAGATCTTCTGTTCTGATTATGATATTCTTATCATGCTTCATTAAATCTTATCCATATATTTATGTGAACCTCATATAAATATATGAATAATATTTAATAAAGCAGATTTAGAATAAAAGATTTGATATGCTCTCAGTAAATGTCCTTGTCACGTAATGTTTCATATTTGCAACGGCCTTTGGCACTTTTTGATGTACCACATACAAAAGATTAAATGAGTTTTATTATTGGGATAACCAAATTTAATTGTTAATTTTTTTATAATCCTTTTTAGTTTAGTGTTTAAACTTTAAAGATTTTCAATGAAGAGATCAACATCTTAAAATCTTAAAATAATTAATTTAGAAGATTATTTATTTTAATAATTTATTAATTTACTAACAAAATCTTTGTTGTTGGTGATATATAAATATTCATATGAAAAAATGGCAGCAACGATTCAACCGAGGTAGATAAAATTTTTCTAAATATTTTCTTGTTGACACATATATATCACAAACAACAAAAATTTTGAAGTTTTAAAAGATTAGTTACTCAATTAAAAATTATAAAAATTTGAACACTAAATTAAAAATATCATAAAAATTGGATAATTTAAAATTGATTATTTTATTATTATATGATCTTTCTTTTTTCTACTTCCCTTGTAATCACTTCCTTCTTTTCTTTTTCGTGCGCACGTGTGCTTTGCCCACTTGTTTGTAAGATAATGACTTCGGCCGGTTGGCCTTTGGCCCTCATCTCATCTCTCTTCTTTTTCCATCCCTCTCACCAACTATAACAATTTTGCATTTATAATGAATTTTATTGATACAAATAATTAATAATAAATTATAACATAATATAAACTAATATAAAAATATAAAAATATGAATATTTAAAAATTAAAATATTTATTTTATAAATTAATATCTAGCAATGAATTGTATAAATATCTGAAAAATACTAACCGTAAAAATATTACTTTAAATTGAGACGAAAAACTAATTATTTCTCATCCAAGTCTTTTCCGTAATAGAAGTATTTACCGATTCTCTACCGTCAAGATTCGTTAAAAAATAATAAAATACTTAGGACGAAATGGAGAAAGCTTTACTTCACTTTTTTTTAGCATCATTTCTTCCTTTTTGAGCCCTTTCTATTCTACCTCACCTTGAAAAGGGTCCTTTCTTCTTGAACTCAACTTTTTAGCCTTTTCTTGGTGTCTTTTTATTATTGCTCTCAACTTTACCTTTTGATTGGGTGCCTTTTAGCACATATAGCATATAAAAAGCTTATGAGTTTTTACAATGATTGATTGGTTCTAATTCTTCCTTGTCTCTCTCTTTCTCATTGTCACACATTTTCTACTCTATAAAGCTAGTCTTGGAAAAGATCATATACTTATCTATCCATTCTCTTTAACAATAAAATAAATTATTTTATCAATTCAAGGTCATTCCTAATATTTAATAAGTAATAGGTCAAAAAAAAAAGAATTTGATAAATTGTTTACACACACATGCACACACGTATGTGTAAAATTTTAAACTAT
This sequence comes from Erythroxylum areolatum, assembly GCA_024520975.1. Classification (NCBI taxonomy): domain Eukaryota; kingdom Viridiplantae; phylum Streptophyta; class Magnoliopsida; order Malpighiales; family Erythroxylaceae; genus Erythroxylum; species Erythroxylum areolatum. The sequence continues at coordinate 57,824,923 of JANIJH010000007.1, forward strand.
ATTTTTATTATTAAAAAATCAAATGAACTGCAATAATTCTGAATATTAAGATTAAGAAAACAACTAAAAAAATTAAATAAAAATATGTAAAGAAAAAAATTTAAGATGATTTGTATTATTTTGCTCTTTATGAGTGTCAAGAGTTGACTAAGTCTTATTTTGTCTCATTTTACTCTTTATGAGAGTCCAAAGTAGGTCATATTTTTCCTTATTTTGTTTTTTATGAAAGTTAAGAGTGAGTCGTATTTTATTCTTTGTAAGAGTAGGCCCGAGGCAAGTAACCTTCCTGCCCTTACTCAGGGTCGGGCCTGAATTAATTGCTAATAAATTTTTTTGATATACTAATATTAAGATGATGTTTCTCCACAATGATTTTTTATTTTTTATTTTATAAATTTTTATTCTTTTAATTCAATAATTAATTAATGAAGCATTGGTTAAGTGGTTGGAAAAAATTTATACACAATATGAATCTGATCTACATTATTACAAAATTTTATGTTGAGCCCACACTAAAGTTATTTGTAGATTATATCTTTTACGCTTGATACGTGCCAAGTTCGTATGTATGGGCTGGCCTTTGTGTGCTTAAAGCCGAACCCAACATTCCACATGGTCCAAATTTGTCAGGTAGGTAGAAGTTGTTTGCAATCAAATTTTGATTGCAAACAACTATGATATTGTCAACTAGTCGTTGATAAAATTAGTTAACAACTTATGTAATAGCTAATTTTTTGATTGTTAAATCAATAAATTAAAAATCGAATTGAAAAATTCAAAATTTTTACCGTAAAACCGACTATATTGAATCGGCTTTTAAACCATTGGATATAACATCTCTAAATATATATTAGCTACTTTAGAGCCTATGGATACTCTCCATCTAAATTGGTTCAAATAGTTTCTTTGGTTTTTATAGGTGACAAAAGAAATATAATTTAAACGAAATTAACATTTATTCAAATAAAAGATTTTAAATAGAGATAAAATCTAACAACTTTCCCTATTCTAAAGATTACAACTACTATTTAACTAGATTTATTTAAAAGAAAATCCTAACAACCAAATCCACTACCTTAATTTTATATAAGTTTAGGGATCTTGGCCTACCTCTTTAATTTTTTTAAAATTAAAAGTGTAAAAATAATATTTTTTTAATTAAGTAATAATTTGAACTGTTTAGACCCAAACTTATCAAATGTTTAAACTTTTTAAACAAAACGATATCATTTTGTCTAAAAAATTAAGTATCAGACTAATCTTAATCTAATTTAGCTTATAAACCAACTCATTAAAAATACTTAAATTTAGATTCATAATTAAGATCAGCGCCATCTCTCTACGTAAATTTACTTTTAATTCTTAATAGGCACACGGGTAACATTATGAAAGGTCGTAGTTTGACAACCCATCTTTGGACAAAGATAAATCAGAACATTAAACTAAACATGTTTTCATATGCTTTGGGATTTTAAGGCTTATATAATTCCGTAACTCATAAAATAATAAGCCATTTGATAATATTATTTTATTAACATAAATTATAAAAATTATGAATTTAATTCAAACGGATTGAACTTTGGGTCGCGTTAAGTTCGATCAAGTTTGAATTTGGATCACAAATCCTGGCCGTTGACGTAGTCAAGGGCAAGGCCTGATCCTATCTATTCATAATTGCAGAAGATCAATAAATGCCCACATGAGCATGGATACAGAACCACATTTCGTATATTACCCAATGCCTTCTGCAAGAGCATACGGGTCGAAGTGTAGGATACTGAAGTAGGTTGTACCTATTTAAATATTAGTTAATTTTAGATAGTATTAGGTGTTACTGATTTGTATTTAAAATACTAACCAAATATTAGTTAGTAATATTATTTAAAATTTATATTAGTTGTTACTGATTTGTATTTAAAATACTAACCAAATATTAGTTAGTATTTATTTAAAATTTATATATTTTAAAATTTAATTATATTTATTAATAATTATTAAATTAATTTTATAAATTAAATTAAAATTGTGATTATTATTTGTTATTACGATTTTTAGATATAATTAAAAATATAGTGCAATATAGACTATTTTGTAATAAAAAAATAGAAATTATTTCATAAATTTTAAAAATTATTTGAAAGAATCTCTGATATTAACTAATATCAGTAAAATATCGTACCAGAATCCAATCTGATATGAAATTCATAACATTGATAAAAGTGTAATATTCAAGTTTATTTTTTATTTTTTGGTCCTATAATTTTTTTTATTTTTGAATTCTGTATTGGAAGAAACTCAAGAAGTTCGTTGTTTAATAACAGAAAATGTTAGTTGCTTTTTAAAAATATCTTATACATATATTCTTGATTATACTCCTACAAGTAATATAAAAGAAGGTGATTTTGTTAATAATATATTTAATGAGAAGATTAAAGTTTGATGATAATAAAACATTTGAGAATCACAAAAAGTTAAATCGGTTTTTAATACATTTATTAATTACGTAACAAAAGGCTAAGGCACGCTGGAAACAAATGAAAAGCGGTCCCACAACAGCTTTCTGATGGGAGCAATTAGCTTATAACAGAAAGTATTAGAGATTAGAGAAATTCAGAAAAGAACAAACAACAGAGGAAATGAGATTAGATATTCGTACAAAACACAAACACAACAGATGAAAGGAGACTTTAAACACACATACCTGTTGCACCAAAAAAAAAAACACAAACACCACTTACCAGCCCATGCTCCCACGAACAAAAGAAACAACAACTCTCCTAGAAAACAGGATTATTCTTAAACACGATAAACACTCCCACACTTGAATGAGCCCCACTCAGGTTCATATCACTTTCTCTACTAGTCGTCGTCGCCGTAGCCAATATCATCCTCCACTTTCTCCATCGCCAATGAAAGTCCAGCAGCCAAAGCTCCGACCACCGCACCCACCAATAATGTCGTCCCCAGTCCTAAGTCGCTCTTTGGCCTCTCCGCCTGCGCATAATGATTCTGACCGTAACTCGGTTGTCTGTAAAGTGCTTGCGAAGGAGAGGGAGCTGCGTATCGATAACCGCTTGGTGGTGCCGCTGAGTAGTACCGACTCGATGCCTGACGTTGGACCCCGTACGGTGGTGCGTAGTAAGGATCGGCCCGACCGTAGGCTGGCTCTTTGACTGCAACTTTGACTTTAAGATTTCCATGCGGTCTACCAGAAGGAAGCTGCTAGAAAAATAGGTTTAAGTTGAATGGCTTGAGGCGTGAAAATCCACTATCTTTAAGGAAATATTTGCCTCCACTAGTTGCTGCAGGGTTTTGACAAATTTCCTTTTAGGATACAACAAGCCTAATGTTCTCTAAGACAGCAAAATC
>JANIJH010000007.1:57828391-57843279 GCA_024520975.1 Erythroxylum areolatum
TGAACGACGTCGATGTACAGCGTCTGATCCTCGACGGGACCAGGAGGCAAGGGGATGACGACGGTGTCATTCCACACAAGCGAAGTTTCGCCGTCATCGTCGACTCTGGTGCAGCACTTACTGGTGGAGAACTTGGGGCTCCGATCCACCCAAAGAACAGCATGCGACCTCAACGGACCGTAGCGCCAGTCGACATTCTTTAAGTTCTGGGCCGACGAGACGGTTATTTCTAACTTTTGGGAAGCCATTTGTCAAAGCAGTGGTAAATTGGGAAATCAGACAAGAATCTTAAGGTTGCGTTTGTAGTGCTAAGCTATTGCGTTCTGCTTCTCTATTTATAGTATGGTGAACTGGATCATGCTAGAACAAGAGGTGGAGTGATTATGTGTTAGAAATCAAACTTTATTTCTCTTTTACATGTGTAGCTTCAAATGTATGGCTCCAAATAACTCCTTATTAGCTAAGAATTGTAGTTGCTTAATAGGTAAGAATTGTAGCAGTAGTAAAATCGGTTTATGTATGCCTTTATATAAAGGCTAGTGCACTTTTGTATTTTAAGAGTTCAAGAGGTGAATAAAAGCGAGTGTAGCATTAATGTAACTTCACCATGGACTGTTTTATCCATGTTTGTGAACAACTCTTTCTGACCACACATATGGTTGCTGGCATCAGTGTCCAAATACCAAGCATAACATCATTATCTTTCTTATCTTTTGCTGCTGTAAAATGATTTCTTTCTTGTACCTCAGGATTTGATCTACATTCGTAACTAAAATGACCATATTTATTGCAATTATAACACTGCATTTGAGATTTATCTCTTCTTTGTTGAAATTTGCCTCGTCCTCTATCTTTATAACCTCTTCCGCGACCATATATAAGATTTTCTGCATTTGTATTTTCTCTTTCAAAAAATTGTCTGCCACGTTCACGTCCGCCTCGATTGCTCCATCAACCACGTCCCATTTGGTAGCCACCTTGACTTCCTTTGTCCTGTCTTTAGCTACTGCTTGCTTGACTTTCACCGAATAATAATTTGCTTTGCAAGACTTTCTCTAAGTCGTCAGTATTATCATTCTGGTTCATTTTTTGCTCATGTGCTGGGAGAGAACCAATGAGTTCATCAATCGAAAGCTCTGACAAATCTTTCGATTCTTCAATTGTGACGACAACGTAATCAAATTTACGTGTAAGCGAACGCAAAAGCTTTTCCATTACACGAACATCGTCTAAAGCTTCACCGTTTCTTTTCATTTCATTAGCCACCATTTTCAAACGAGTGACATAATCACCAATATTTTCTGAGCTTTGCATTTTTAGCATCTCGAACTCAGCTCTGAGTGATTGACGCACCTTTTTAGCTTTTTCAACTCCTTGGAAAGATTTCTGCAGAATCTCCCATGCTTCTTTTGAAGTCTTTGCGTTTGAAATTTTCTGGAACGTGGGTTCATCAACACCTTGAAAAATAAAGAACAACGCCTTCTTATCTTTCTTTCGATTTTCTTTCAACGTCTTTTTCTCAGCATTTAATAAGACTGCTTTGGCAGCTACATCTACGGGCTCAGTATATCTATCATCAACAATATCCCATAAATCATGAGAACCAAGCATTACTCTCATCTGGATGCTCCAATTCCCCTAATTTGTCTTTGTTAATTTCGGAACTTGAGGCTGGTTCACCATTGCTTCACCAATTTACGAACAAACGAATCTGACTCTGATACCACTTGTTGGAAGCTTGATGAGCTCTAAATAAATTGTACAAGATTTTTTCTTGCAAGAGCTACGGTTCTTTTTTTTCTTCTCACGTTTCTCTCACTTTGAAATGGAGAGGCCCAAACAAGATCACTTTGACGCGACAAAAAGAATTTTGAGATATATTAAAGGTACAATTGATCAAGGTTTATTCTATACACATTCTCAAAACTTGAAATTAATTGGTTATTCAGATAGTGATTTTGGTGGAGATGTGGATGATAGAAAAAATACTTCTGGTTATGCCTTTCATATTGGGTCAACAGTAATTTCATGGTCATCAAAGAAGCAATAAACAGTTGCTCTTTCAACATGTGAGGCTGAGTATTTAGCTGCAACAACAAATTTATGTCAAGCAATGTGGTTGAGATATATTTTAAGTGAGTTAGATCACACGTAAGAAGGTCCGACAAAAATATATGTTGACAACAAGTCTGCCATATCACTTGAAAAAAATCCAGTAGCACATAGTAGAAGCAAACACATAAAATGCCATTTTATTCGAGAACAGGTGAAAAACAAAATTGTGGAATTGGTGTTCTGTAGAACAGAAGATCAACTGGCAAATATTTTTACAAAACCACTAAATAATGAAGTGTTCCGCAGATTAAGGGAAAAGCTTGGTATGCGAAGTCGAGTTTGAGGGGGAGTGTTAGAAATTAAACTCTACTTCTCTTTTACATGTGTAGCTCCAAATGTATAGCTCCAAATAATTCCTTATTTGCTAAGAATTGTAGTTGCTTAATAGGTAAGAGTTGTAGGAATAGTAAAGTTTGATTTATCAATCTTTGAGTTTAAGATACATGTTCCTTCATTTAATGCTTCCCCCCTAATGTCGGTTTATGTATGCCTTTATATAAAGGCTGGTGCACTTTTGTATTTTAAGAGTTCAAGAGGTGAATAAAAGAGAGTGTAGCATTATATCACATTCAAAGTGAGAGAAACGTGAGAAGAAAAAAAAACCGTAGCTCTTGCAAGAAAAATCTTGTAGAATTTATTTGGAGCTCATCAAGCTTTCAAGATTATGAAAGCCATGAATATTCCTGCAGGTGAAGAAGATGAGCAAATAAAGTTTTATGCGGACTGGCAACGGCGAGATGTGGGCTGTCCGACGCGGCCAAGCAGCTTTGTTTTGGTGGTCCTACACGCAATTGGAAAATGGATATGAGTACTTGAGTTAAGGAGGAGCATTTTATGAGGTAATCTAAAGCTGTATTTCGTACGTTGTCACAACAACCAATGTCGTGACAGTTCTTGAAATGGTCGTGGAAAAGATATGCTAAAATTAGAGATGGAATAGAATAAATTGGACCAAGTATAATAATTTTGATGTGTAGTAATGAAATTATAAAAATGTTCGAATCAATTTTAAAATTAAACTCGAATTTATTAATTTATGTATTAAAATATTTGATTTTATTGTTGAAATATTTATATATACAATTGAGTGAGTACAGGAACCAATTTGTGGATTATTATTGTACTAAATCCAAAAAAGATACACTGGTGGGCTTTCTTTGAACCTAAATAATAGCCATGTCTTGTTTACTGTTAAACCCTCTGAAAAGCACAAATTGAAAACCTAAATCCTCGAGTCCTCGGTTTCCTGCTCCAGAATCCTTGGTAAAGCTCCAGTTCAACTCTATGTACTTTGTAATCTCAAGTTCTACTACCTTTGGTGAGAATGGCTCCTTCAAGAGGTAGAGGATGTTGGACTTTTTTTTTCATGCCATAAAGTTGGTCAGATAATAGACCTGAGTGGCTACAAAAAGAAGACGGGAAGGCCTTACAAGACTTGGAGATTTTTCTTTTACGAAAGTCACAAATGAAGTTTTCAGATAATGTTTTCAGCACGAATGTGTGACAATGAGACTATGTATTCGGATTTTTGCATTTATTGATGTCATATTGTCACATACCATATGCCCATAAAGAATGTGAGGATAGCATAAAGAAGTATCTCTTTTGTTTGTGGACTTTTTGAGTGCTGATGAGAATGTAATCACCAAAGTGGCCTTTTAAGTTAGTATTTTAAATTGTTTTGCTTACATGTTAGGGGATGTCTCTGGTTTCATGTTTGGTTATTTTGCCCACAGGTGTTGACCTTACATGAGATTTTGAGATGTGCATAAAGGCATTGGATAGAGGAAAGTCATTGCTTGAAAGATCTATTTGCCACAGGTGGTAGTATCGTGAGAGTTGATGATTTGTATTCTGATCGCTTTTATATGTGAAGGTCTAGTTGCATAGATTATGTATTCAGCCTACAAGTGTCTCATAATATATGTGATTGGATTTTCACTAAAGATATTTTTCAATGGCTTTCAGTATCGCTGTTGTCCTACATTTGTGCAGAGTTATAGATTATCATCTTAAAGTCACCTTTTTAGTCAACTAAATCAGTGTCACTATTGAAACTTTGTTTGGTTTCAATTCAAAGAAGTGGACGGAGGATGTATTGAATGTTATAGAGATAGCTACGGTTGATATGACCATACGAACGGATAGGCCATCTTCATTTACATCCATGACATTGAAAGCTCATAAAGCAGCCTATGAAATTAGAGATCAGTCTAATAGATTATGTTTGATGACTACTAAGAAATCCATACTTAACCATCTACTATGTGGACTTCCAGACATAACCATAGTGAAGGAGTTTTTTGATAATATCTTCAAGAGGTACACGGTCTCGTCCAGTGTTGAGACAAGTGTCCTGATGAAAGAATTATTTTATATAAGGTATACAAAAAAAAGGGGAGTAAAAGAGCACATATTGAGATTAATTCATCTTTTGATTAAAGATGTTAGGACTTCATTACTTTGTGAGTTGCCTCGGAGGAGAAATTCAAGTTTACAACTCCTACAGCCCTCGAAGCAACTAAAGGGAAGACAAAGTTGAAGCTCATTAAGTTCAAAGGTAGAAAATCGAAATCTTCTCCACATGCTAAAGTAGGTCAAACTAGTGCTGAAAAGGTCCTAGGGACATAAAAAACCAGCAGTATGAGGTTTAAAAGGAAAGACTAAGACCATCAGGTTGCTATTTGGCTTGTCAATTATGAATCTATTGTGCGATAGTCACATTAGGTACTTGGTGGCTATTTTGTGGAACATTTGATTAAGGTGCTTCTATAATATAGTGGTTTATATCAAGGATAAAGCTAAATAAAGGGAAGGAAAAACTGATGGTTCACAATAATAAAGAAGAGGAAGTAATATCTATTGGGGATGTATGTATTGAAACTTATTTCAAGGTTCAATTGGTTATTACACGACACATTTTATATGTGATCTTTTGATCAATTTTAACAATGAAGGTTGACGTTTTACATTTAATGCTTCTGTTGTACAGTTGTCGCTTAATGGAAAACATCATGGTATAATTTTCTTGTATGGCTTATATAGAATGTGTCTCACCTCGAATTAGATAACTACTTCTTCGTATCTTGCTAAACAAGTTATGAAATGAAAGACCCTGATGAATGAGAAGTCATACATGGTGTGGCATAAAAGTTTAAGCCACATTTCTAGAGCTAGGGTTGAGAGATTGATCAAGGAAGACATTTCTCAATTCTAGATTTTGGTGATCTGGGAACATGTACTGATTGTGGCAGGGGTAAGTTGACTAATAAGAATATTAAGATCAACTCATGTTTCTGACTTGTTGAGTTTGATACATACAGATATTGGTAGACCTCATACAGTTGCATTCTACAATTTTACTAGTATTATGACATTTGTTGATGAGTATTCCCATCAAAGTTATGTGTTCTTAATTAAAGACTAAAGGTTGAGAACCTTTTGAGAAAGTTCATCAAGATCATCAGATTTGACCGTGGAGGAGAATATCATGGCAAACATGATGATTCAAGATTTTTAAAGGTCCATTTACCAGATATATGAAATTAGTTGGAATAGTGACTTAGTTCACTGTACCGAGTAGTTCTGAGCAAAATAGTGTGTTGCTGAAAGGTATAATAGCACCCTAAAGGACTTGAAGAAGTCAATGCAGAACATGACTCTTCTATTTGACTATCTAAAAGCTTAGAAAACTCAGCCTTGCACACATTCGTGTATGGAGCTACCCTACTGAGACAGTATGATCCTTATAAAGATAGATTGAATGCTTGTTTGGTTCATTGCTATTTAGTAAAATATCTCAACTACATTAGAGCTACAGATTTTACAGTAGATAAGGAGGGACCAGAATAGTGGAATCATAAACAACTAAGGTTCTGGAATATAATGTCTATGATGATTGTGAGCCCTTTGACCCTTCAGATGATAGCAGGGTGGATACTACAGTTATCACGTATCCGCTACTCATACAGTTAGATTCAATGGATCTAGGTCTATGTACCGTGCCTGTAAAGGAACAGGAACCCATACCTATAGACACAGAGGTTCCTAGGGTACAAGATCTAATACAATTAAGTGAATCCACCGGAGTAAGATGACCTGCTATCTCATCAGATTACATAGTCTATCAGGTGTAAAGGAGTATGCTATTAAACACGTTACGGATCCAGTCACTTTTACGGAAGCTGTTTTTGGATTCGATGTGGATGTGTGGTGAGATGCGATGAATAACGAGGTGTAAGCCATGAAGCATAGTAAGGTCTGGGAGTTAGTTGATTTGCAGCAAAACTGCAAACTCATCAGTAGTAAATGAAATTTTGGACCAAAAGGATTCAGGATAAAGTTTAGCGGTTTATGGGCTCGCTCAGTTGCCTGATAGTTCACTTAAAGAGAAAGATTGACTTTACGTCACCTATGCTCTCGTATCCTCGAAGGATACATTTTGAGTTATTAAGGAAATTGAAGCTCATAATGATTTAGAGTTACATCAGATGACTGTCAAAATTACTTTTTTGAATAAAGACCTTTATGAAGTGGTCTATACGGTACAATCTGAAGGATCTCAGGATCCAAAAGTAACTGACATGGTTTGCGAGTTATTCAGATCAATATATGGTTTATATTAAAAGTAATACCTTACATGTGTTGAGGTTGTGGCCTCTTTAGGCTTCATGGAAAATATAGTCAGAAGATGCTTGTACTATGAAGTCAATGGGAGCAAAGTTATCTTCTTATTATTACATGCAGATAATATATTGCTCACGTCAAATTACTTGACTATGTTGTATATGGTTAAACAACTTTTGGTTAAGAGCTTTGACATAAAGGACCTTGGTGCAACATCTTCTGTCTTAGGTATTTAGATTCATCGAGACAAATCTCAACACTTGTTAGACCTCTCATAAAATGCATACATTAAGTGTGTGTTACAAAGGTTTGATACAGTTAACTGTAAACCTAACGTAGCACCTATCTAATAAATCTTTGATACAATATCCAAAGAATAAAATAAAGAGAAAGGTTATGAGGAATGTTCCATAGCCTAGTATAATTGATAGCCTAATGTATGCTCGACTATGTACTAGGTAGGACATTGCATTTAGTGCTTAACTGTTTGGTCAATATCTAGAAGTTGTAGACCATTGAAGTGTAGTCTAGTAAGTGTTGAGATACTTAAAGGAAACAAGGATTATATGTTGACATAAAGAACAATCAACAGACTAAACCTTGTAAGGAATTCAGATTTTAGCTATGTGTTCGGATGATCGAAAGTCCACTTAAGGTTACAATTTTAAGTTTGCAGACGATATAATGTTATAGAAGTGTGTCAAGTAGACATGGGTAATTTCCTAAACTATGCATGCAGAGTGTATGCTATGTAGCGACTTTACAGACGGTTTAGCTCAGAAACCTTATTTCTGAGTTGTATGGGGTTGATTTAGTGGCTAGACCCATTTGTTTTTACCGTGATAATCTTCTTGCAATGTTGAAAGAATATCATAGGGCTTTAGCAATTAAAGGTCAATAAGGTGGTCATAAAGGTGTTGGTATGAAAAGGTGACATTAAGTTTTGGAGCATTTAAAGACTGAAAAAAAGTGAGACGATCCTTTAACTAAAGGACTTCACCCACTTGTGTGTATGACACAAGTATATAGTATGGGTGTGTTTATTAGTTAGCAGATCATAATGTTTTGCTCCATGTACATTAGTACATTTTGATGTATTATGACAGTATGATGGTTTGTCAATAAAAATGATCATCTTTTATCCTCAGCAATATGTGCTATCATATATTGTCATAATATGTTAAAAGTCTTAAGATTTATGTCGATCTTAGCATTTGAAGGTTATTGTGCATATATATAGATTGATCTTGTGCCTATGTTATTTAGACACATACGGTTCTAGTGTAGATATCTATAAAGTTTGACATAACATAGGGGGATATAAGTTTTTAATCACATAAAAGTTCTCTAATGCAGTTTGACATTTAGTTGGAGAACATAAGGTTTTTTCTAATGCTGTTTAGCATTTGGTGAGAGAAAGTAGGATTTCTATACTGCAATTTAGCATTTATGGTTTAGTATAAATTTAGAGAAATCGAGACCTATAAACGAAGATGATATATTTTAGATTATAAAGGTATCATCGTAGTTTGCCATACTTCATTTTCCTATTCATGTTAGTGAGGTATTAGATATTTGTGATTATATTGGATCTGTGTCACACATGACACATGTATTTGATACTTTTCGATATCGAAAGTCTTGCGGGATAGAATGATGGACTTTCATTATCTTTAGATCAAATGTTTTATTTTTAAAACCTAGTAGACTAATACAATAGCGGTATTTTCTGCATTTCTCCGTTTTTTGCCCTTTCTCGTTCAATCCGGGATACGTAATTAAGATACCGTTACGTATTACAGAAGAAAGCTAAATGCTTCATCCAATTTTTGTTTGTTTTGTAGGAAAGTTTGAGCTTTTTTCTGAGCCTCAAAGACATGAAGGAGTGTTCGTTGTAAAGGGTAAAGAAGATGCTCTTGCTACTAGGAATATGGTTCCTAGTGATGTTGTTTACAGCGAGAAGAGAATTACTGTTCAGGTATGTCTTTCTTAATGGTTTATGATAGTTGTGTTTCAGTCTTTCTTCATTTGGTTGTTTCATGTCAGTTTTAAGTGAAAATTTATATGATTTTTCAGGACGAGGATGGAACTAAAGTAGAGTGCAGAGTGTCGAATCCTTTTAGATCAAAGTTGGCAGCAGCTATTCTTGGTGGTGTTGATAACATATGGATTGTAAGTATCGCATGCTTGTTGGCATGGTGGATGTTCTATTTTCTGATGTTGCACAGCCCGATCAGGTCTACTTCTTTCACATTTTTGATTTGTGATTGTTACAATGATATAGAATAATCGGTTTTAGAGGTGGCAAGCTTGCTTGAGGAAAGGGATTCACTCCAGTTCAATGTCCTGGTTTGCCAGTTCCTCGTTTGTTTTCAGTATCTATGTTTTGTATTTGCTTTATGGCTCTGAACTTCTCTACATGTGATGAGCTTTACTTGGATTTCCTATCAGGATTGCATGGATGATGCAATTATTAATACAGTTCAAGTAGGCATTTTGAAATATTTGTTGAAGCTTTCATGTTTATATTTAATACTTGATCAATCCAGCATATGACGAACCACTCGGATTCCCCTTCAGGACAGCATGGGTGATGCAAATCCTGAGTTTCTCATGCATTTGTTAGTTTTGATGCAATCTTTGATTTAAATGTTCTAAAATTAAATTAAATTAAGTGTTCTAAAATTAAATTAAATGACGTCATTTTTCTGCAGAAGATTTAAACGCTTATGACTTAACCAAAACGACGTCTTTTAGTTTTAAACCAAACGACGTCATTTTTCAGCTGAAGGTTTTTTAGACAAAACAACATCGTTTTGTTTATTTTTATTATTATTACTATTACTTTATTTCTCTGTACTAAACAAGTTAAAGTTAATTTTATAAAAATACCTAAATTTAGACTCGTAATTAAGCTCAGGGCCATCTCTACGTAAATTTAGTTTACGTACTTTTAATTCTTAATAGGCACACGGGTAACATTATGAAAGGCCATAGTTTGACAAGCCATCTTTGGACAAAGATAAATCAGAACATTTAACTAAACATGTTTTCATATGCTTTGGGATTTTAAGGCTTATATAATTCCGTAACTCATTAAGTATATAAAACTAAGGAATGAACAGGATAGACGAACACAGAAATCTATCCCGCCGTCCAAATGATCCGACAGTTTTTTTTTTTCTTTTTTACCAATATTTATTCCTCTTCTCTTAGCAAGGCGTGATTTCTTTTTTTTTTAATCCTTATTCTTACTCAGCGTGATTTATTTTATGTTATTCATTTAGTAGGATTATTTTTACTAAATATTTTTCATCCTATAATTTAAATATACTTATATTTAAATAATAGTTAATGAATTAATTTGGATATAATTAATAGTTATCATAATATAATCAATTAATTATATATATATAATAATGTTATTATACATATTTAGTATATAATAAAAAATAATAATAAACAATTAATATTAATATTTACTATTTAAATATACTCAACATTGTTAATTAATTAATTTTAATATAATTAATAGTTATTATAATATAATAAATTAATTCAATTATTAATAATAATTATTCATATATAATTAATTATTTGATTTATTAAAATATAGTTACTTGATTAAGTAATCAATATTAATATTTGGTATATATGTTATTGCATTAATGATTGTTGCTAATTATTATTAATTATTATATAGTTTATATATATGTGTAGTTAATTAGAAGAACAGAAAAAAATAAATAAAGAAGATGTTACGGGTGTGACTGCATGACTTAAGATGTCATACCCGTGACATAGAGCAGTAGTCACGCCTTGGCTGTGACTTATATATATATATATAAGTAATTATTCACACCTATTCTCGTGCATATATTTTTTGTAATTTGTAATTAAATATAATTTATATAACACACATATATAATTTTATTATATATAAAATAATATATGGTGTTATTATAATAATTATAATATATATATGTGTGTGCGCGCGCATTTTTATTTCTCATTTTTGACTCAAATACGTTAATTTAAATTTAATTAATAGATTGTTTAAGCCCATACGTGATTTCCATATCATTATCGTTGCATATTATTTATTTTTTGCTTTGTTTGGCCTTTTCGTTATAGCTATTTTTTTAAGTACCAAATGTTAATATTAATTTTATATGTTAGTTATAACTTTGCATTATTAATTGTTCGTTGTTATTAATTTTTATATACTAATATTAAATTTAAATCTTAGAAATAACCTGTTTAGTATTATTAAATTTCGTAAATTAATATCTTTATATATATATACTTATTCAAGGTTGTGACTAATTATTATATTATTAGCTACTATATATTAATATTAAGTATTTATATTATTGACAACCATGCATAATAAGTATTATATAACAATACTATGTTTATATAAATGGTAGTCATAATCACAGGCGTGATTTCCATGGTTGCGAGTTGTTAGCTAATAACCATGAGCTAATTTAAATACAATTAATAGATTGTTAATTAAAATAAAATTAAATGTTATCATCTTTAATTAAATATAATTAAATATAATTAATTAATTAATTAAAAAAATCATAAGCGCTTATAGTTTTTGTTATTTTGTTAAATATAATATATATATATAATTAATTGGTTAATTTAAATATAATCAATATATTGATTAATTAAAATATAATTAATTAATTAATTAATGGGAATAAATTTTAATGTTATTCTTAAGTACCGTATGTTAATATTAATATACGTGCATTATTAATTGTTTATTGTTGTTAATTTTTAGATATACGCCTATGAATATTAAAACACAAGCGTGATTTCCATGGCTGCGAGTTGTTAGCTAATAACCATGGGTTAATTTAAATATAATTAATAGGTTGTTAATTTAAATGAAATTAAATGTTATCATCTTTAATTAAATTATAATTAATTATTAATTTAAAAATCATAAGTGCATATAGTTTGTCATTTTAAATTAAATATAATGTATATGGTTAAATTATATATATATATATATATATATATATAATTAAGTGGTTAATTTAAATATAATTAATATATTAATTAATTAACTAATTAATGAAAATGAAATTTAATGCTATTATTAAGTACCATATGTTAATATTAATTTTATATGCTATTCATATCCGTGCATTATTAATTGTTCATTATTATTAATTTTTAGATACTAATATTAAATTTAGGTAGTAATAATTAATTGTTAATTCTCATTAAGTTTTATATATTAATATCTTAATATATATACCTATTTATGGTTGTGACAAATTATTATATTATTAGCTACTATATATTAATATATTAGTGACAAGAGTGCATTATTAGTTGCTAATTATTATTAAGTATTATATAATAATATTAAGTTTATATAGATGGTAGTCATGCCTCTCACGGTTAAGTCACACCTTACATGTTATCATAATAATCGATGTATAATTAAATGATTCATTTATTTAAATCTGATTAATTAATTAATTAATCAATATATGTTGTTATTAATACGACTGGATTTTTTTTTCACTTTTTTGATTACATATTCTTGAAATATCTTTAATTAATTTTATTATAACTGTTTAGTTAGTTAATATATAATTTAATGTAATAAACATATTATCAATTAATTAAAATATAATTAATTAATTGATTTATAAAGATGTGATAATTGATTGTAAAGTTTCATAAATGAGAAATAATACTACATATTAGATATTATTTTTACCTGACTACTATTAAATTAAAATCAATTAATTTAATTCTAAAATTAAATTAATCTATTGAATTAATCTTCAGTCACATAATCTTCTCTCATTTGTTCTCACCACTTAAGAAGTATTGCATCAAATGATATCAATCACGTCTATTTAATTAGCATGTATCTCTAGAAATTTCTACGTTTCAAATTTTCTGCTTTCTTTTGCTCCACCAATTAATAACTCTTACATCAAATGCTATCCATCACTTCCAATTACGTTCATTTAATTAACATACATGTCTAGAAATTTCTACATTTAATCCACCCACCAAACCCTTTCAATAAACATCCTGCAACATCCCACCAAACTTCTACATTATCTGTGCTGCTTCGTTCAATATCTTTTTTTCTGATTCATCGCATGGTAAGCTTCAGCAACGGTCGACAATAGCAGGGCTTATAACTTCATTTGTTGCTCTTAAACTTGCGAACCTTTCTCAAGTGACAAATGTTAATTTGACGATCTTATTGGTTTTCGTTTAATTGTTATTATTATTCGATTCTTACCTTTTTCTTATCACCTGATAACAATTACTCAATCTACATTGGGCTAATTTTTCGTTCATTACGCATGCAAGTCATCTTTGCATTATTATTAAAATCCTAACTGTTAACTTTGTTTTTCTAAGACAGGGGCATGTAAAATAGACTAGTCAGAGTTGTTTGTGTTTTCCTACACGGTCTGATTCTAAATACAGTCATGAATGGTAAGTAAACTCTTTTTCTTATTGCTTTATTACTCTTTGGTTTTTTGGTGATTCAAAGTTCATATGTGCATATGTTATCTAGGACTTGACAAATTCATAAAATAAAACATAGTGGTACAAAGTGAATTAGGGGATTAACGGGAACATGATAACATCTTTCTTCACCTTGGATTGATAATGGGAGATAAACATGATTATTGATGATGGAAACAATACATCAAATATCTACATAGAAAATTTACAAATTTAACATATTAAGGAAAACATAGTTTTCAGAACTTTGTAAACCCTTAGCCCCTTACTGTTTCACTATATGTAAGAAATGTGTTGCATATATCTGAACTCACCTCATTGTCTGTCACTTGCTTTTTAGTTCTCTTTCTTTTACATTCAATTGCGGGTTCATATTTTGTTTCATTTTGACCAATTGCTCGTGCTTTTGCAGTCAAGCATTTATTACTTCAAGTGCAAACTTTTTGCAAGGAATTGTCACCAATTAGGTTCTTTTTCTTCGATGCATTTCAGTGCCTTTAGCTTTTCCCTCAGTGACTGTTGGATCTTATATTTGGAACTCTTTCCAATTTGTAGCTTTCTATTTTGCTTCATAAGGATATAGTAGCTACAGTATTTTGATAGAAAGCATATTGAGTTTTAGAATCAGAGTTGGATCTCAATTTAATTTTCTAAATTTGTATGGTTGAATCTAATCTATCATATTCTTTGATGATACAAATCGCAAGTTTGGAAGTAATACAAATCTAAAAACGGGGGTGTCAGCTCATCAGCAAGATGACGTTAGTATATTATGGACTTAAATATAGCATAATGGCATGTAATTATTTTTTTTTCCCCTTGTCTCAATGCCTACCACTTATTCCCCCAATCTTGTAACTGCTCTGAGTAAGTTTAATCCTTTTGTTTACCTAATTCATATCATATCACTGCTCTAAATATTCTACTGTATCAAAATATACCAATAGTGATGTAGATATCGTTGATTATATTTGAATTTAATATGTTACATTTTGGATTAATTAGGTTTAAACTTATACTCTATTTTGATTGAATATGGATGTAAATGTTTTTCTCAATTGAATTAATCGTAAATATTACAACTAAATATAATTTATTAGACTGAATCAATTCAGAACAGGTTTATATTTGGAAATAATTTCTCTTCCATATACCTGCCTTTGTTTTGGTGTTACACTTTTACTCTTAATAGTGTTGGGTTTGTTTGGGAGAAGACATCCGTATATATGCTGCAAGTAGTTGATCAAAATTAGTGTCGTTGTTAATTATACAAATTTATTCTCCTTTTCTTTTGTTAGATTAAGGATGTTTATATTTTGCAATTTAATCACATATTGGTGTTTTCTAGATGTTCTTTTAGAAAAAAATTATGTATTCGATATTTACATTAGCCCTTTTTGAGGATGTGTATCTTTGATACTTTCTATTTATCAATATCATAACTTTAGCTCATTTTAGCTGGCAGGCCGATAATGGTTTAAGGCTCATGCTTCTTCATGCGGTATATTTTATGTTCTTTTATCATAGTATTCTTACAGCTGTCGGTCGTAAACGCAAGTGCACGTTTCTATCGTCAAGTAGTAAAAATATCGATCCCACAGAGACCAAATTAGTTAAAAAGTAAT
>JANIJH010000007.1:57860316-57873336 GCA_024520975.1 Erythroxylum areolatum
AGAATAATACCTTATATATGAAGCAACAACTAGGTTTAGGTCTTTACGTGTGCATAGGAGTCTCTCGCATGCGGACGAGCTGAGGAGAGCGTGGATTGGGCTTGGGCTTGACATGGTCATAGGTAGGAGATTGGTCTTTGAAGAATGGACCGATCGGCCATGAGACATTTTGACTGAGCTCGAACCCTGCACGACCGACCCGACCAGGAACCAATTCGTGGATTATTGTTGTACCAATTCTAGAAAAGATACGCGGCGGATAACTGGCGGGCTTTCTTTGAACCTAAATAACAGCCACGTCTTATTTACTGTTAAACGCCCTCTGAAAAGCACATACTCAAAACCTAAATCGTCGAGTCCTCGGTTTCCTACTCAAGAATCCTTGGTAAACCTCCACTTCACCTCTACGTACTTTGTAATCTCAAGTTCCGCTACCTTTGGTGAGAATGGCTCTTTCAAGAGGCAGAGGGTGTCATGAAAGGCCATAGTTTGACAAGCCTGCGACAACCCAACCCATCTTTGGACAAAGATAAATCAGAACATTAAACTAAACATGTTTTCATATGCTTTTGGATTTTAAGGCTTCTATAATTCCGTAACTCATAAAATAATAAGCCATTTGATAATATTATTTTATTAACATAAATTAAAAAATTATAAAAATTATGAATTTCATTCAAACGGATTGAACTTTGGGTTGCGTAAAGTTCGATCAAGTTTGAATTTGGATCACAAATCCTGTCCACTGATGTAGTCAAGGGCAAAGCAAAATATTTTGTTAATAATACATTTAATGAGTAGATTAAAGTTTGATGATAATTAAGATCTCAAAAAGTTAAACTTCCGGATCATTTTTAATGCATTTATTAATTACGTAACAAAAGGCTAAAGCACGCACGAAAGAAACGCGGTCCCACAACAGCTTTCTCTAGAAGTCGTCTCCGCCGTAGTCAATATCATCCTCCACTTTCTCCGCCGCGTCATCGGCGATCTTATCCTCCAACGCGTCAAAACCCTCCGCCAATGCAAGTCCACCCAAAGCTCCGGCCACCGCACCCACGGCTAATCCCGTCCCCATCCCGAACTTGCTCTTTGGCTTACCCGCCTGCGCATACTCATTCTGACCGTAACTCGGTTGTCCGTAACCCGGTTGTCCGTAAGCTGCCTGTGGAGGAGGAGGAGCTGCGTATGGTGCCTGTGGAGGAGGAGGAGCTGCGTATGGATAGCCGCTTGGTGGTGCCGTTGAGTAGTACGGACTCGGCGCGTAAGGATTTCCATAAGCTGGCGGCGCGGTGCTGTAAGGCGGCGCGTACTCTCTCGATGCCTGACGTTGGACCCCGTACGGTGGCGCGTAGTAAGGATCGGCCGGACGGTAGGCTGGATCTTTGACTACAACTTTGACTTCAAGCTTTCCATGGGGTCTACCAGAAGGACGCTTGAGATGAAGCGAGCGTAGCGAGCGCTCTCCATAACCAGCTTCATCTATAACATCGCGGAGCTTGAGCTTGGCCGATCCGATGAGCGGCTTGGTGTCCTCCTCGGAGTTGGATCGGACATGAACGACGTCGATGTACAGCGTCTGATCCTCGACGGGACCAGGAGGCAAGGGGATGACGACGGTTTCATTCCACACCGGCGATGTGTCCCCGTTATCGTCGACTCTGGTGGAGCACTTGCTGCTCCGATCCACCCAAAGAACAGCATACGGCCTCAACGGCCCGTAGCGCCAGTTGACATTCTTCAAGTCCTTGGCCGACGAGACGGTTATTTCTAACTCTCGGGATGCCATTTGTCAGAGCAGGGGTAGATTGGGAAATCAGACAAGAATCTCAAGGTTGCGTTTGTGGTGCAAAGCCATTGCGTTCCACTTCTCTATTTATAGTCTGGTGAACCGGATCATGCTACCAAGGTGATTAATTGCTAATTACCTTATTAATCCCAATTTTCAAAATTACATCAACGAGCTACCTACCTAACTAATAAGGGTCAAGGTAGTATTCAATTTATCAAATTATTTTAATATTCATTTATTAAAATAATAAGCACATGTCAGTTTGATTCTTTGTTTTGAACTGTAAACTTGTACCTACCTTGGTAGTATGCTTAACTGGTGTAGGATACGCTTACATGGGATAGTATTATTTTGTCCTAAAATGTGGAATCGCCCGTCCCTGGCTCCCCCACATCCTGACCCAATAGAATAATGAGGGGGTAAATTACGGTCTGATCTTAGCCAACTTCTCAGCAAGACGGCTCATTCTTTCTGTTGCTAGGATTCAAACCCTAGTCCTTGTCCCAAGTTAACTTTGCTAATGACCAACTGAGCTACCCGTTCGGGCATGGGATAGTATTACTATTAATATAAGCACAGGTATTGCTTAAGGATTAAGATTATGCAAAAGGACAACACGTGGCTGTTCACGATTGGGTAACCAATAGGATTAGCGGACCAGTGGTTGGAATTTGGAAACTTGAGAAAGCGGACGTTTGTGGGGAGGATAAAGATCAGATGCGACAGAGAACAAGTGGTGGCGTGATTATGAAAGCCTCGAATGTTCCTGCAGGGGAAGAAGATCATGAGCCGATTAAGTTATACACGGATTGGCCACGGTGAGATGTGGGCCGTCCGATGCAGTCAAGAAGCTTTGTTTTGGTTGGTCCGGCACGCCACTAGAAACTGGGTATGAGGACTTGAGGAGGAGCATGTTTTGAGGTCATCTAAAGCTTTATTTCGTACGTTGTCACAGCAACCAATGTCGTGACCGTTCTTGCAATGCTCGTGGAAAAAAAATGTTAAAATTAGAGATGGTCCCGATAGAGATAGAGATAGGGATGGAATAGAAGAAATTGGACCGAGTATGATAATTTTGATGCGTAGTAATGAAATGATAAGAATGTTCAAATCAATTTTAAAATTAGAAAAATGAAAACATTTTCTAATTTTAAAATTGATTTGAACATTCTTATCATTTCATTACTACACATCAAAATTATTATACTTAGTCCAATTATTAATTTTCTAATTTTAAAATTGATTTGAACATTCTTTCTAATTTTTGAATTTAGAAATCTAATAGTATTCTCAGAGATGGTTAAGTTGGCAAAATGAAAGTATAAGGTTAAAAAATTCTGTGTTCAAATTCTCCTATTTATATATTTTTAATTGAGTTTAACGTGCAAGGCTTGTATAATCCGAAATACTCAATTAGCCTGATTTACAGGTTATTGTGTCTGTCGAAGAATTTACTTAAAGCACGTCCAAAATTCTGTTTATTAAAAATTTAAAATTTTAATATAAATTAAGATTACTTTAAATTAGTTAATTTAAGTTATTTGTTCGAAAATTGTAATTTGTGGATTATTATTGTACCAATTCCAGAAAAGACACGCGGCGGATAATTGGCGGGCTTTGTTTGAACCTAAATAACAGCCACGTCTTTGTTTACTGTTAAACCCTGAAAAGTACATACTGAAAACCTAAGTCCACGAGTCCTCGGTTTCCTACTCAGAATCCTTGGTAAAGCTCCAGTTCACCTCTGTTCTTCAGTCTACGTACTTTGTAATCTCAAGTTCCGCTAGCTTTGGTGAGAATGGCTCCTCCAAGAGGTAGAGGAAAGCTAAATGCCTCATCCAATTTTTGTTTGTTTTGTAGGAAAGTTTGAGCTTTTTTCCGAGTCGTGTATTTCTTTCTGTTTTTGACCATTGTCAAATGATTGCTTGATTAAGGCCGCGGTGGGGGAGGTGGGTTTAGAGGAGGAAGAGGTGGTGATGGAGGAAGAGGCAGAGGCAGAGGGGGAGCTGGTGGAAGAGGATTTGGCGCCAGAGGAAGTGCCATGAAGAGCGGTGGCCGCGGTGGTGGACGAGGAGGAGGAAGAGGACGAGGTGGTCGTGGTGGTGGAATGAAAGGTGGGAGTAAGGTTATTGTAGAGCCTCATAGACATGAAGGAGTGTTTGTTGTAAAGGGTAAAGAAGATGCTCTTGCTACTAAGAACATGGTTCCTGGTGATGCTGTTTACAACGAGAAGAGAATTGCTGTTCAGGTATGTCTTTCTTAATGGTTTATGATAGTTGTGATTCATTCTTTCTTCATTTGGTTGTTTCATGTCAGTTTTAAGTGAAAATTTATATGATTTTTCAGAACGAGGATGGAACTAAAGTAGAATACAGAGTGTGGAATCCTTTTAGATCAAAGTTGGCAGCAGCTATTCTTGGTGGTGTTGATAACATATGGATTGTAAGTTTCTAATTTGAAGATTGAATTTAAAATTGTTCTATCATTGATGTGATTAATAGTTGTTTTGATTTACATAAATATTGACCATGTCTATAATTTCGTGGAATTTTAGAAACCTGGTGCTAAAGTACTTTACCTTGGTGCTGCTTCTGGTACTACTGTCTCTCATGTGTCTGATATTGTTGGTCCTGTAAGTAGTCTTTGTTGGATTATTGCTTTGTAAGTGATTCCTTAGTTTTCGTCCACGGTCCATACAAGCTGCTGATAAGATATTTGCCTCTGTTGGTAGAGTGGAGTGGTCTATGCTGTAGAATTTTCTCATAGAAGTGGTAGGGATTTAGTTAACATGGCAAAGAAGAGGACAAATATTATACCCATCATTGAAGATGCGAGACATCCGGCCAAGTATCGCATGCTTGTTGGCATGGTGGATGTTATATTTTCTGATGTTGCTCAGCCCGATCAGGTCTACTTCTTTCATGTTCTTGTTTTGATTTGTGATTGTTACAATGATACAGAATAATCGGTTTTAGAGGTGGCAAGCTTGCTTGAGGAAAGGGATTCACTCCAGTTCAATGTCCTGTTTACTTATTTATTTGTATTCGTATTTCCCCTTCTGTTCATTATTGTCTTCCTTTTTAGTTATTTCTTTGCCAGTTCCTCGTTTGTTTTCAGTATCTATGTTTTGTATTTGCTTTATGGCTCTGAACTTCTCTACATGTGATGAGCTTTACTTGGATTTCCTATCAGGATTGCATGGATGGTGCAATTATTAATACAGTTCAAGTAGTCATT
Source organism: Erythroxylum areolatum (assembly GCA_024520975.1). Classification (NCBI taxonomy): domain Eukaryota; kingdom Viridiplantae; phylum Streptophyta; class Magnoliopsida; order Malpighiales; family Erythroxylaceae; genus Erythroxylum; species Erythroxylum areolatum. Next base: position 57,865,346 of record JANIJH010000007.1, read on the forward strand.
TTGAAATATTTGTTGAAGCTTTCATGTTTATATTTAATACTTGATCAATCCAGCATAAGACGAACCACTCGGATTCCCCTTCAGGACAGCATGGGTGATGAAAATCCCGAGTTTCTGATGCATTTATTAGTTTTGATGCAATCTTTGTTTTAAGTGTTCTAAAATTAAATTATTTTCATATCTTCATTTTTTCCTTTCATATATTCGCTTTTTGTTTGTTTTTATACGACTTTCTTGCTCATAATTTGTTTTTCAGAATGTTACTTCAAGAATTACTATCTTTTAGAACTTGTGGAGTTCTCTATGATTCTGCATAGGTTTTTCCACTTATGATTTGGTAATGTAACAATGAACGTAAATTATAGTTCTAGGTTGTACTATATTTATGGTATTTTTAGCCCGGTTTATATATGCATCAGTATCCTTTTTTGGGTATAGCAATTTATGTGCATTCTGCAGTACAGGAAAATTTTGCCTTCTGTTATCTATTCCCATCTCTGGCTAACGACTGATGCTAGTATTGTATGTGTGTCGCCTGCCATTGCCTTAGTGTTCGATAAATTCACCCGCATAACAGCAAGCGCAAGGCGTCGTGCTTGGCCTATTACTAGACCTGAATGTTCTGCTAATGGACCATGTGATTTAAGTATCCTTTTGGTTCAGCTTCTAGTTCTCAGAATTATATGCTTTCCTGAATTAACTTTGCAGGCTAGGATTTTAGCCTTGAACGCTTCATTTTTCCTGAAAACTGGTGGTCATTTTGTTATATCCATTAAGGTGGGTTTCTATATATATTTCATCTCCACAAGATAATATGATTCCTTTTGCTGTACTGAATTTCTGCGGGTAACATTGCGAGTTCAGGCAAATTGCATCGACTCCACTGTTCCTGCAGAGGCTGTGTTTGAGAATGAGGTGAAGAAGATGGCACAAGAGCAATTCAAGCCTGCCGAGCAGGTGACACTTGAGCCCTTTGAGCGAGACCATGCTTGTGTCATTGGTGGCTACCGTATGCCAAAGAAGCAAAAAGGTGCTGTTGCTGCTTACTCTGGACGCCATGTTTGTGTTACTAGCTCCAGTTGCTAATAATATGTTTTCCGTTCTCACTATAATCTTCTAATCTTCTGACAACTCAAGCGCTATTCCTCTATGATCTCCTGATCAGTTGTGACAAATCATAAACTAGAAGTTGGCAGGATGTGCAAGTAGTGAAACTATGCATGGGCAATGGGCTGAAATTTAAAAGAAAACGCTGAATCTGATCAGGTTTTGTATCGTTTTTTTTTTAATCAGGCCGGGCCAGATTTTTAGATTTGGTTCGAAACCCGACTAACTTGAATTTCTTTTGTTAATTTTAAATTGGCTGCCGTCTAAACCAAAATATCAAGTCACAAGATAAGAAATTTAAAGTTTAAAAGATTTAACTGATATTAGGCCGTTTTTATTGGATAGAAATTATAAATGAAAGCATGGTAGAATTCATGAATTTAAATTAAATTTATTATTAAATTTTGAATTTCAAATAATTCATTCAAACACCAATAATTCATTTAATTAATTTACAAAATTTATATATTTGATAATTTATCTAAAAAAACAATACAATTTTTATTGATATATAAAAAGAAAATTGTTTAAGGGCACGTGTAAAAGGAAATTCCACTGTTCTTCAAACAGAACTTGGGTAACACTTATTGCCATGATAGGGTGTAAAAGTAACCAAAGTGTTTAAACAACAAATTGACGTTTTCCAATCGACAGGTTGGTGAAAGTGAGTTTGATAGCTCACTGACAAGAGGTGAAAGGCATTCTTGCAAGCTCAAAATTTGCAGACTCCTCATGAATCCAACACCAAAGAGCATTTGACAAGAAACATGAAGCTTTCTTAGGAGTCTTGAACAGTTCAGGGCACTTACAACATTTGATGGTCCTGAATCCAACAGAACAGGCACTTCATACTCCATTATCAACCTTCTCAATGTTAGGGTCTTGACCTCCCCATTTTCGCATGCGTTCTGATGTTTGTGCAACCTTCGGACACATTTTTAAGAATAGCACACTTAATCATAATCATGTTCTTGGGGAAGAGTTCAATTTTCATGACAATATTGCTTTTACCTCTGAGTTCCAGTTGGTTTTGTAGAGAACAAATAAGAGAAGCAAGGTCTGCAACAAAGTTCCACCCAGCATTCCTCCCCAAAGTCCCTGGAATGAATGAAAGGTATCAGCAAAACACCATTCTAGTAAGCAGAATCTGATCGTAACGCATTGACGACTCTGAGTGAGTTTTCCATAGAAGCAAATGGTTGATTTTTTGTGGAATTTCAATGAAATGTAGTAAATTTCTCTTCATTCTTGCAATTCATGGAAGATAACTTGAGGCATTGAGGTAAAACAACTGAACAAATAACAGTTACAGAATTTGCAGTACCATGAATCCCAATTTTGCTCTGTAACCGAGCAAGAAACCAAGCGGAAGCCCGAATATATAGTAGCAACCTACGTTGATATAGGCCACCAATGCTTGCCAACCAGCACCAACAGCAACACCTATAATAAATTTGCATAAGTTATCAGAAGGTTTTAGCTGAGACATGAGGCTCTCACATTAGAATCACATTCAACGGATACCTGATATCACTGGCTGAACACTGTTAAGTACCATCGTAACGCCAAGAATGTAGGCGTACTTAGAAACAGTTTTTTGCAGGATTTTGCTGTTTGTAAAAATGACAGGGAAATGTTCTCTAGCTACCATTATAATAACCATGAAAAGCAACCCAATTACAAGGCATTGCAATACTGTCACATAGACTGAGTATTTGGTTGCTCTTGGACGTCCTAAACCGAGCTCATTGGATACTCTGACACTGACAAAGCAATGAACAATGACGATCAGTTACAGTAAGGCATCAAAAAGTAGGTTAAAGCCATTAAGAAATGATCAGTACACAGCTGAAATATTAACAGGGTATATCTGCAAATTGAGTTGAAGTCATTTACCTTATGGCAACATTGATTCCAATGAACAACATCCCTTCCCAGCTATTGAAATTCATGCTGAAAATTGAAAGTTAGAACGAACCTTAGTATCTGTAAGACTTGGATTTTTACTTGAATGTCATATGCAAATCACCTCATGAAAATAGCTCGATTTGTGAATTAATTCCAGGGAAACAGAGACTCACCATATAGACAAGGAATCAACTGCGAGAACAGCATTATCGAGGTGACCAGTGAGAATAGTAAGACTCATCATGTACCAAATCTCTAAGCAAAGCATCACAGCAGAAGCAAATGAGAGCCTAACAAAGGCCCAGATATCTTTGAAAGCTGCCCATGACAATCCATGCCATGCATCTTTACACCAACCTACACAGTAAACAACTTGAGCTATGGCCAATGCCCAACTCGAGATGTTATAAGCTATGGCTGCACCAACCAAGTTCAAACGAAGTGTATATATGAAAACCCAGAGCATCAGAATGTGCAGGAGGAACACTACAAACCCAATCCAAGTTAGTACACCAACTTTGCTTTGAGCCTGCAGGAACTTGGAGGATGGGAAATTGAAGGCAAGAGAAAACAATTGTGGGATAGTTAGAAGAGTGAACCATCCAGCAAGATCAGCTACACCATCGTCTTGTCCAAGGAGCTTCAGGATTGGAGAGGCAAAAACATAGATGGGCAAGAGGATGAAACAAAAGGTGGTCAGTACAATACATGATCGCTGCATATACACACCGAGCATATGAACTTGTCCAGCCCCAAAAGCTTGTCCACAAAGTGTCTCCAATGCACTTCCCATACCAAGCTGCAAGTAGCAGAACTGATTCAGTATCTAAAGTAAAATATTTTTACATGACTGTAAGGAAGAAGGTAAATAAAAAAAGAGAGTCCTTCTAAAACTTCTAGGGCCCTCCTTCCCCTCCATGATCGTAACATTTAGCCACACTAAGCCCAAGATTACTAATGCTTAATCGAACTGTTTCATGATAAACCCAGAAAGCAAAATTACTATGAACAGAGACAGGATTCAAGAAAAAGAACAGTGGAAAATTTTTTGCCAGCTTAGATCACATCCGGACAAAAGGAAAAAGCAGATCAGTGGATAGGGAATGATGCCACCACACCTTCTTTTAAGCTTTTTTTCAGCGTGGAGACCAAATGATTCATTTAGAGGACATGTTTGATGTTGATGTGACGCGGAAACAACAAATTTTTAGACGGAGGACCAAAGAACAAACCAACTAGTTCAGTTCAATAATCCTAAAATCAGCTATGAAAGAATTGATCAATGAACAGAAGTGAAAAGAAAGCATACAAACTACAAACCAACCAGCAGATTACATCCATTAATAGTTTCCTGATATGCCCAGATCCATACACTGCAGAAAGTTCTGATCTTGAGACACTAAAATGAACAGAAACAGTAAAAAAACGAAGAATCCTGGACAAAAAGTTGAATCCTTCAAAGACCAACCAACCAAAAAGACATAACAAACACGTACGCAAAAGTAGGCAGGGACCTGGACATGAAAATTCGGACAAATGGGGTACGAACTAGAAAAAATGAAAATGGTAAACAAGAGCTAACCATGAAGCCAAAACTGAAGGTTCCGATAACAGATAGAGAAATGGCAACAGCAGAGAGCTCATAGTCTCCAATATGACCCACAAAAATGTTGGTAACCGAGTTAACCCCGAACTGACACAGCATGTTAAACGCAATCGGAGCAGCGATTCTCCACATCTTCAGCGACTCGACACAGAACACTGACTTAGCCTCTTTGAAGCTCTTCACCGGCTCGTAGTCCTTTAAAGCGGAGTAAGCTCCAGTAAGGAGTGGGGTGGTCTCCATGACGGTTGGTCGGAACAGATAACTTTCGCCGGAAAAAGAAAGCGACGTCTCGGAGTGCGGTGGTTCGGTTTCTCACTTTCTGTAGTGCTCTCTGAAACTACGTGCGTGTCCTTCTTATAGCGTAGTGATGCAACGCATATAACGCGTGCCTATTAGGCTTGTGTCCCTATTATGCTTAATTTGTCTAAAATATTTTATATAATATCAATTATTTATTATTATTATTATTATTATTATTATAACAAATTAATTGAATTTTTTAAATATGTATTTCCATTAAATATGATTTCATTTAATAATTTTGGATTATTTAAATTTAATTTTTATGAATAATTAGATTTAAAAGAAATTATTAAATTTGAACTTAAATTTAATTGAATTGGTTAGTTTTTTTATATACTTTTTACTATTGATTCCTTTTTACTTTATGTAAAGATATTATTATATGACTTTACGTAGAAAATTAACATTAAAATAAACTTTATCTTAAACTTTAATTATAACATTCTTTGACCAATTCAATATAATTAACAACTTTACTCTTTTTTTATTTAGAAAGTGTGAAATGAGTTTAAAAAGTTATATGTTCGATTCTCTTTATTTACACTCTCTTGATTGAGTCTATCATACAGAGCTTATATAATATGGAGAATCCGATTAACGTGATTTGTAAGTTATTGCTCTTTTGTTTTTAAAAAAATCATATTCTAATTTTTTAAAAGAACAAAATAATATCTAACAATTTGTAATTCCTATGTCACGTGTTATTCTTAAAAACAAATGACTAGGTAATAATAATAATACATGTATGTTGACATTTGTCAATAAGATTTATTTAAAATTGTTATTTATTCTAAATTATTAACTCATTTAATGATTTATAAAAATTATTGTTATAGATTTAATATTTTAAGTTGAAAATTATTGTTACATACTTTATCAACATGAGCAAGCGTGACCAATGAGCATGTAACAGCTTCGCCAAGATATTTGGAAGACTTGTTGGATAGGAGACGTCCACTAGCTCATAATAGGCTACGAGACAAAAGAATGGAGAAAGGAGATGTTGCGAAGACTTTGTGAAGAGAAAAGAAAACTCAAATCACCCAAAAGGTCTCACTCTCCTCACAAAAATATAGGGCGGTTAGTTAGTACGGAAAAAAAATTACAATAAGAACATGTTTAAATAGGGTTACAGTATATTATTAGAACTTTTATCGGTAAAAATTTGCTAAAAAGAGGTTTTTTTTAAGAAATCAATTAATTAGTATTTAAAAAAGAATTTTTTTGAATGACTTCAAACAATATACTGCTTGATAATATAAAAATAAATTTTATTTTTAATTTTAACCATATTTTATTTTGTAATAAAATTTTTATGCATATAAATATTATTTAAAATATATTAAATAATATGTAAAGCATAATATATTAATCATTATATAATTTTAGACTATATGAAACATAAATAAAAATGTATCTAACTAAATCTTTTATATGGATTATAACGTAAGTAAAACCAATATAAAAATAAATATAAAAATATATAAAAAAAGTCAAATAATATTATATAAATCTCAAAATAAACATGAAGATATGTTTGTGGATATTGTGTAAATTATGTGTAAAAAATAATGACAAAAAGGACTAAAAATAGGCTCATCAATTGATATAAAAAATTGCTTTTTTAATAAACTTCAAATTTGAACTTCTTAAAAAGTTGTATTTTAACTGCCCAAAAAGTTATATCTACTAAAAAAGTGATTTTTCATTTTACAATTAAGCACTAATTTTTTTAAAAAACAACTTTTGCGATGAAAAAATTACTTATTCACCCTCTAACAACTCAACCAAACAGGTGCTAAGAATGATTAAGAAAGTTGATTTATTAAATATATTTAGAAATAAAATTTTGTTATATTTTAATTAATTAATTAACTAATTTTGATTTAATAAAATACTTTTAGTTTATTATAATTAAGTAAAATATTATTTTAATATTAATCTAATTTGTCGAATTTGATAAAATTTATGTGATTTTTCTTGTACTTTATAGGATTTTTTAAGGGCATTTGTTATACCCAATGATTAAAAAATTGAACCGAAAAATAAACAAGTAAAACAAGAAAATTAAGACTTAAAAGATTAAACTATTAGATTATTATAAAATCAGTTAAAAAATAAATAATTTGAAATATAATTTAAAGAGATTGTAATTTAAAAATATTATTAAATGAAATTAATTAATTAATTTAGTTTAATAAATTAATTAAATTTAAAATAAATTATTAAAATAAATTAAATCAAAAAATTAAAGATTAAACTAATAGAAAATACCGACAAAGTAGGAAGTTGTAATTTGACTTTTCTGCGTTATTAGAGTCTTCTGTTCATATGCTATACGATGAAAAGTTGGTAACATGAATGAACGAACAAGCTATATTAGAGAAGGTTGGTAAGATGCATGAATTGTATTTCTCCACGTGTAATTATAATTTTTATTTGTAAATTTTGTTTTACTTAAAAATATTAAAAAAAATCATTTAAAATTAGTTTTTTTAAAAACAGACATCCCACTTCAATATCTAAACGTGATTCTTCTTGAACAGTTCATCATTTTGTCGGTTTATAATAATGAATTGAAGTCGAGGGCTTCCTGTTCAAATAAATACAAACATTGGGTCCCAAATGATATTATAATTAATGTTTTAAAGTCGGTTGGTCAAAAATTATGTCGGTAAAAAAAAAATTAAAGTTTATACTAGTCAAATAATTTAAAGAACGAGATTATTAAATAAAATATAATTATTTATAATTAATTTTAAAAAATAACTAATTAGTTGATAAATTTACCGACTTTTAATAATAAAAATTATAAAAGTACAAATTATTTATGATTAAAATTTTGTTATTTAATACACCAAAAAAAATTATAAATATTCCTAAAATATTAAAAATGAACCATTCGAATAAATTTGATAATATATTTGGTCGGGTCGGCCGTGTTGGGCCCGAACCCAGTCAAAACGACCCGTGTGCCGATCGGTCCATCTTTTAAAGACCAATCTTCTACCTAATGGCTATGTCAAGCCCAGGCCCAGTCCACGCTCTCCTCAGCCCGTCCGCAGGT
>JANIJH010000007.1:57877372-57892015 GCA_024520975.1 Erythroxylum areolatum
GATCACCGGTCAAACCGACCGGTCCAATCCGAGTTTGAAATCAGAGCCGGCAAGAGTAAGGATTGGGTCCAGATTTCAGAAGAGTTTGAAGCATTTACAGTGCTGGAACGAGTAAACGAAAAGTAAGTGTTACATCTACGGAGATGATGAGATGACAGCTAGAAACCAGCGATTTTTTCCAAAATGGTCGCTATCCACATGTTTTGGCACTAATTAGCACACGTTGGATTGAATTTTTGAAAAGTTAATAAGGACCTTTTTTATTATAATTTTTAAAAAATAAGTATTTAATTATAAAATAAAAAATATTTTTTTTATAAATATAACTTTTTTTACAGCTAAAATACAATTTTTTAAGAAGTTCGATTTTAAAGTTTCTATAAAAAAACTTTTTAAGGTAAATTTTTCTTATCAATTAATGAATCTATTTTTTTCCTTATGTACTTATATTTTATACATAATTTTCACAATATCCATAAACACATCTTCATGTTTATTTTGAGATTTATATAATATTATTTGATTTTTTATATGCTTTAATATTTATTTTTAATATTAGTTTTACTTATGTTATAATCCATATAAAATTTTTGTTAGATATTTTTCATTTATGTTTCGTACAGTTTAAAATTATATAATAATTAATATATTATGCTTTACATATTGATTAATATATTTTAAATAATATTTATATGCACAAATAATTTTATTACAAAATAAATTATAGTTAAAATTAAAATTGCTTTTTATTTTTATGTTGTCAAAAAGTTTATTGTATGAAGCTCTTTCAAAAAAATTCTTTTTTAAATGACAGTAAAACAGTTAACTGGTTTCTTATAAAAGTTATTTTTAGAAAAGCTCCACTGACAAAAGTTTTACTGATAAAAATTCTACTAATATAAGCCCATCCAAACAGGCACTTAGTCGCGTGTCTTCTCGAATTTAGTTAATCCCCTACTTTAGGAGTTCAATTAAGATAAATTATTTTGATTTTAAATTTTAATTAACTTAATATAATATATAATTAAATAAAACCCAATTAATTTTAATTAGATGAACATATGATTTTGTTCTTCGATCTTCATTTTGCGTGCTCAAGCAGCTAAGGAGGGACAAAATTAGGTAGGAAGTCCTAATCCCTAGTCTAGAAGCATTACCTAAAATACGGTCCAATTAAATTAAGGGCACTTGGTGAAGTACACCCATTCACCAAATATATCTTCAAGCATAAGCCTCTTTTTACAAGCTTGTTTTAGAAAATGGCAAACATCATGCATTTCTAACTCATAAGTTATGTAGAATCAAAAGTTCTAGCCAATTCGGATCATAAATTAAATCAATAATACGAGAGATTTAATGTTTAAAATTTTAATTAGTGTTAAATTGTCATAAAATTAGTAGAATAAACAAAATTACAGAATTTAAAATAAGACTAAGAAAAAGATTGTCGTTGTGAGAAATTAAATTTTAATTATAGAACAAGAATGTTAAATGATAATCAATTAATTTATTTTTATTTATAAAAATTAATTTATGAAATATAACTTATTAATTAATAAATTGTTCAATTTTTATAATAAGAATTATTAAAGTAAAACGGAAAAAATTAACTATTTCAAAATTTTAATGATTGAACCGACCGTATTAATTTAACTTTATAGTTTCTTGTTTTTTTTTAATTCTTCCTGTGACCATATTTCAAAATTTAAGGTGTAAAATGGAAATTTTATTCTAATAAATCTTTAAAAAATAATGCATTCTTTATCTTTATTTAAACAATTGTTAAACATATAAATATTATGTAAATTATATATTTTAAATAAGTCATTAAGTAATTAATTCAATTTAAATAATAATTGTAATACTTTGATGTCCTTAATTTTGAAAATTGAGATTTTTTTAAAATTTTATGAAAATTGGAATCTAGAAATAGGAGTTAACACGTCAAAACATCTGTTTTAATTATTTTGTCCCAACTCTATTTTATTAAATCTCGTTTATATATTTATGTAAGATCTATGTAAATATATGGAAGAGATTTAATAGCTCACGATGATGTGAGTACAATACAGGAATTAGGCATCTGCTTGGCATTCCAAGGCCATGCATTGATCAACCAATCATCGACGAAGATGTGATGGAAGTGTTAGATACCGAAAACGAGAGAGAGCACGTGAACGTGATCTAGTACCGACTACGGTGGCCTTTGACATGGATAGCGAGCATGCGGTGCGCATTGATGAAGACATTGAAACGGGTACTTATTCTATTTTAATGGTACTTTATTTAGAATATTTATTAATTATGTTTCTAATAAATTTTAATATGAATTTAAGTTACATTTAATAATAAAATATAAAATATTCATATCTCCTATTTAAATTTCAAATAATAAGATATTATGATTTTTGTTAAAAAAATTTATATCTATATTCAACCTTTTAATTTGTTAAAAAGTATATTTAATCTTTTAATTTAAGATATTAAAATCTTATATTCCAAAAAAGTTATTTTTCTACTCTAATTTTCAATCATAATTGGTTGGCAAGAACATAAATTGGTCATTATCTCATGAATAACACATAATTTTCTACTCTCGACCAATGTTTTTAAAATCAGATCAAAAGTTAAACCGGTAAGGCAAGAGATTTAATGTTTAAAATATTCAATTGGTATTAAATAGTCGTAAAATTGATTAAATATTAAAATTTTTAAAATGATTATCTTTATTATTCAAAAAATTTAAAATTTAATTTAAAAACTATTAAATAAAAATTATTTGATTTATTTTAATTTATAAAAATTGATTAATTTATAAAAACTAACGGATTAATTAATAAATTAATTAATTTTTAAAAACAAAAATATTAAAAATTAAACTAAAATTAACCGTTTCAAATTTTTTAAACAGGTTAAATCGGTTTAATTTTTAAGACGTTGCTCCCGTCACGGCACCAAATCATTGTTGCATATTAAAAGTATAAATCTTGAACAAGGCTTGATGGCTAGTGGGTATAAAAATGGTCCCAAGATTACACATTAATTAGTTGGCAATCTCTAATATTTTAGATTTGATTGAAGAGAAACCCAAAATGTTAGCCACAAGAAGCGCTTAAAAGGTTAAAACCTCTCATCAAATGGGGTTTGAGATTCGAACTTGGACCATTGCTAGTCATAATCCAGCAGATAACTCCATTCACAAGCCATCCTTTATCCACCAAACCCTTGACACAATGTTTAATCCTATTTAATTGCTAATTAGCTATCGAGCACTTGTTGCTTGTTTGGATTATGCATCCACATTCGAGAGGAACTTAGAAGGACCTGTGTGGATTTCTTTTTTCTTTTTGGGTGCACCGTGACGATAGCTAGTATTTTAAGAAAGCTTTAAGTCGTATGACTTTTAACACAAGAGTTTCCTATGTTTAGAGTCGGATCAAGTTCTCGGATCTTAATTTTGACCCGACTTAGTCATATTCAATCTGAGTTCAGATTAATCGAGTCACGAGTAAGTTATGGATTAAAAGTGATCGACCGGACATAACCTCGAGTCCTTTAGGAGGAGAAGTACCCTCACCTTTACCAAGCTCTTGTTAGCATCAGGGGTCCTATTTCACGGATCAAAGTTCAAACAAGTAATGTTGGAAAGTCTTAAAAAAAACACAAGAATAATATCTTTTCCATCTTTAATTTAACCAAGTCAAGGAAAGGGTAATAAAATAAATGAAGTAATATAGTACAAACTACTCAATTCTAATATTTTCATAATAAAAAAATTCGATTGATTCGGTTGTTAAATCATAAAAATTTTAAGCTATATTTTAACTTTTCGGTTTATTTTAACAATTTTTATTGTTAAAAAATCGATCAATTTATTAATTAATCGATTAATTTTAATAAATTAAAAGTTATTATAAATTAAAATAAACCAACTGATTTATATTTAATAATATCTTTTTTATTAAATTTAAAATTCTTCGTCTAATAAAGACAGTCTCTTTAATTATATTTTAAAGTTTTTTAATTTTATTTAATATTTATTCTATTTATAAATATTAAAATTTTATTAAAAAATCAAACTTAAAATTTATAATATTTATTTAAACTTTAATTATAATTAGTGGGAAAGCTTTATATTTTTAATTAAAGTTGTCTTTTTTTAGTGCCTTTTCACTTATAATAATTAATATTCTTCATCACATAAAATAATAGCTTAAAAAATGTACTCGTTACTGTTCGTCCATTGGGTGACTGAAAAGAGCAAACGGATTTTGCGGATTTGAGTAGATTTCGTGTGGCACACACAGATAGCGTGTGGCAGTCGACGCAACTGGAAGCGCGTGGCCCCCATCCCTCGAATAAAATATAAAATATCTTAATATCACGCCCCCGGTCGGCGTTAGCGTTGATGGATTCCAAACATGAATGAAACCTGCTATCCCCGGTTAACTGAAAGCCTGTGACCAAACGCGACCCCACATCGATGCTGTAGTGACGTTTATGCCCTTTTACGCCCAGAGTTAGGACTTAGGAGGAGGACTTTTTCAAGTCTCGAGTGATTCGTTTTTCTGTTAGGCAGTCTCCACCAACTTACAAAAGGACGGCTTTGCCAGCCAAACCACGTAACTCGAGAAAAAAGACCAAAGAGCCCTCTCATGTAGAAAGTAGCAATTAATGTACGATGTTTTTGTGGGTATAGAATCTATAGATCATAAAATATTCATGCAAAAATTCTTTTTTCATATAATAATAATTTTATGTACATTTATATGTAACATTAGATCGTTCAATCATTATTTCTTATATAATACTGATAAAAACTTTAGAAGAGTCACACCCAAAAGCTAGCTTATGATGGTAGAGAGCCCAAAGTTTTTATAAATCTCATATTAATTTTGTATTTAATCAATATGAGACTCAAGTCCCATACCTTGCAATTAGATCAAACCCTAACATTCGTCTCCTTATAAGGACCAATATTTTCATTTGTCACGACCATGTTAGTCACGGCTGACACTTTCAGGTCATTACTCTATGAGTCACCACTCTGAGACCTTGTTGGTCACGACTGGCACTCCCAGGCCACCACTCCATGGGCTACCACTCCAAAACTAGCTTTGATACCAATTGATAAGAACTTTAAAAGAGCCACACCCAAAAGCTAGCTTATGAGAGTAGAGAGTCCAAAGTCCTTATAAATCCCATATCAATTTTGTATTTAATCAACATGGGACTCAAGTCTCATACCTTGCAATTAGATCAAACCGTAACAAATACGTAACCAATTGTATATTTTAAATAAAATATTTAAAGAATTAACTAGTTATAAAAAATAATAAAAATTATTTAACAACAATAATTAAGTAAAAATTTTATTGACACGCAGATTTGAAAAGGTCCAGTAATATGCAACCTTACCACAAGTAAAGTATTGGACAATTTTGTCATTTTTTTATAAAGTTGAACAACTATTAATTAAATTTTTTAGTTTTTCAATAATTTATCGATTAAGTTACATAATTTGATTTATATAAAGATAATAAAGTGGTCCAATGAATGATCTAAATCACTTGATCGAAGTCCGTATAGAAAATAGATTTCAATCAACATGGACGGGACCCATATCATTCTTATGATGAGGGGGCCCGATATGAATGCTATATATAAAAGTTAAGGTCTTCTACAGTTGCTCATATAATCAATCGTAAGTATAAGGATTCTCTGACTCTTTAAGAGAACTTACGTTTTAAGAAAACTGTAAAAAGACCTTACCCGTATTTCGGAGAGCAGTTTCTATGAAGACGTTAGTAAATATATAAAACCAATTAAATTGGTCTTACACAACAGATTAAGTTATTGTGGTAAAACAGTCACTTAACAGATATCAGTAAATTCATGCTCATTTCAGCTTCAAAAATTTCGTTTGAAATTCTGGAGACCGAAATCAAATATTTTTCACATTTTTTCATTTATTGCCCTTTTACGTTCAATCCAAAATATGTAACTAAAGTTTCGTTTAGTATTATATAAAGATTTTTTCTATAATTTGCGTATCTGAGTTTTAGTATCCCTATCAAAAAGAAGTTGGATTGGATTGAAGAAAAGTAAGGCTTCAGAAATTGAGTTAGGGAAAGGGAACAATGAGGCAAAAAATGGGATAAATGCAGACAAGTGTGATTCAATGTATAGCAAAGTTACTTGCCTACACGCAGCCTAACTACTTTAGATGTTGATAAGGCGTCGGTTATGACACTCTTGTCATGTAAATTTAATGAGTTGACATAAATGCCCCCTTTAAAATATCTCTTAGTGGTTCATAATTTAAAGTCAAAATTTGAATTATAGTGAAGAGAAAAGAACAACGTTGACTTGCTTGTTTACCTATTCAACGTCTGGAGGATTCAAAGGTCAATCAGCCAAGTAAGCTAGGAAAAAAAGGAATGGAGGTAAAAAAATACGACAACAATAAGGACCATTCAGTAAATATTCATCATATAGTATACAATTTTACTCTTAATTAGTAATAATAACAATACTTTATAAAAATTTTACTCATCATCATTACTACATCCAGTTCATCACAATAAAGTGATGTCTGAAGAGGTTTAATAGTACACAGTCTTATCCTTACAGAATAAAGAGGCCATTTCATGTAGACTAGTAATGTAAGTGTAACAATCAAAGAGTGATGTAAGTTAAAGAGTAAATAAGTAAAATTGACACGTTAAATTATTATGTAAATAAAATAGCAATAAATACATAAATAAATAAAATATAAAATATAACCCAAATGATACACCTGAAAACAAAATATAACATGAAGATTAAAAAATAAAAAAATAATAATTAAAAAGGTATAGTTGATACAAGGTTAAAAAAAAGGTATTAAAAATAATTTAGCAAATATGCTTGCCTGGCATGCTACAAACGTCTATTCACTATTTTCAGAGTTGTGCCTATCAACCTTACAACGTTGTATCATTCAAATTTTATCATGAGGTATCGATAGGCAAAAACAACAAGATAGATACACATAGAACGTTATATTACACTCAGCATAAATTTTGCTAAAATGCGAAATCTTGAAAGGTTGCAGATATATCCCTAAGTAGTAAATAGGATTGTACTACATTAAAGAACACTAAAATAAGCTTATATTTATGAATTAAATATAACCTTATTTTATATAAGGTGTATTAAACAATATGTAATTACAAATAATTAAGTATAAATTAATAAAATATCGATATAAAGTAACAATTCAGCATTAAATAATTAAATAATATATAAATTATTATACGTATTAAATAATTTATTTAATATTTACAAGTCGACCAAGATATTGATTATAAATTACGTTTAAAAAGAGTTTCAAGTAACTACAGATTAGTCTCATAGACTTAATAATACCATGGACTTTAATGCGCATCCCACATGCAATCCACTTAATATGTACTATTAATAGCACTATAGTGAAACGGGTGGCAATCAATTTTGATATAAATAGAACGCTTAGTAACCCAATAAATTTATTTAACTTACTAATCTTAGGAACGACAAGAAAAAGTTCACTTTGGCAACTCGATCATAAACTAACGGATTTAATCTTAGTTGATCAAACTTTGAGTCAAACTTAAACATTTTTTCCTAAATTTGAGCGTCCGATCAAAAATTTAAGCTTGACATATTCAACTTAACTTAAAGTCGTTTTTAAATTTAAAAGTAAGTATAAATTTAAATAAATATGATTAAGTTTTGGATTAATTAAGCTCGATCGGACGTAGCCCTAAAAATAAAATTTTGGATCTAAGTAAACCCTACACGATCCATTACCAATTGTAATTGGTACTTTTCTTTTCTTTCAAGTTAAAAATGCTTTAAAAATGGGAATATTATATGGAATTTCTTGTCATAAACTCATAATTGGAATTTCACAATTAAATAAATACTTGCTAATTGATTAAGTAATTATGTTGTTATTAATTTATTTTAGTGTAGAATAATAATTTTTTACCAATTATAAATTTGTTTACTTATGTGATCCCTAAGTCATTGCTTAAATAAAATCTACAATTTCCCTAAGTTTAATATGATTTAACAAGAAAAAAACCACTAAAACTAAAATAAAAATTAAGCAAAGACCTTGCTTTGATTTTAGTATTTAAAAAGTATTTTTTGAATTTTATTTTTATTATTTTATTGCAAATAATGACCCTGTTTAATTGTTGGCCGATCAACTAAAAAATAGCTAATTGAATAAATTTAGTTTATTGACATTATTTACCAGCTATTTTTAATATTTAGTAATCAATTGATTGAGTTAGTTAATTGAACTCACTAAACTGATTTTTAAAAAACCAACAAGGAGTAACATTTTGTATTATAAGTTGTTAAATATTTGTTTGGTCGGTGACTGTGCCCTCGTTAATTCTTGTTTTTTTTACCATATTGTACCCGTTTGTTTCAGAAGTTATATAGGCTTATTATTCCTTTCCTCTTGCCCTACTCATATTCTACATCCAACAATTAATAATAATAATTAATTTGTAATTTTTGTTTCCACGTCTTTATTAATTTAAACATTTTAACTATTGTCATTTATTTTAATAATTCAAAAAATATAAATCATAAATAAAATATCTTAAATTTTGATTAGATTAAAATTTTTATTTAACTTTGATTTGTTATTTCATTAAATATTTTATTATTATTTACTAAGAATATTCAACGAAATTCTAAGACGTATAATATTTATACCCTTATAATTTTTTTAAAGTCATTTCTTCATAAGTCATTTTATACATAAATATCAAATATTAAACAGCTAATTTTATCAATTATTTTTAACAAACAGCTAATATAATTCGCTGGTTAAATTAGCTGATATATTGTCTTGTTATAACTAATAACAACCTTATATAATAATAATAATTCAGTAAAAATCTTGTAAATACACCGAAAAATATAGAAAGATGTAGTAATATACAACCTCATATTTGACTTTAAATTTCCGAATAAAACACATAGTTTATATATATAATTTATCGAAAATTTCTGAGTAGCTTCTCGATTAAAAAATTGGGAAGGGTCGCGTGAGAAAAAAGACTCAACGGTTGGGCATAGCCAACGTTGACAAATTTCAGGTTTTCACAATTATCTACCAGGCATAAACCAATGACCGACACGTGTAAGTTGTCTCTCCCACCACCAGGGATCAAACTGGAATCGCCCGTTCAGACAAAACAACTGGTGGAATTTCGATTCCACCGAACTGGCTTCGAGCATTTCTAATCTCACTTCACAGTTACCTAAATATCCTCGACTCTCTCCCTCGTAGCTACACGTGTCCCAATGCTGCCTTTCCCGCTCGCGCTCTAGTCGTTTTCTCTCACATCCACTACGTAACTGTTCTGTCACTTGATCACTGCGCCGAACACAGATCATCTCGCTCACTCAAGTTTTAAAAGTCCTTCTATGTTCACACTGCTTAAACAAACAGCGTGCCGACACGCGCCTGGGCCAACAAGTTGGTCCCTTGCGAAGTGATGGCTTTACGAGTTTCCACGCTCCTAGGACACGCGTGGATATGCAATTTAATGTGGAGCGAAGGAGAGCTGTAATCGCGCGTAAGTTGTGGCGAAGATATCACCGTTGGATCGTTTCAAGTTTCCGAAACTACGCAATCAAAACGTGATCAGGCGGTGAGAAGCTCACGCCAAACGTGCACGTATGTTAATGAAAACACACAGAAAGTTGTGTCGTTTCTCTTCCTTATATCCACCAGAACCGTTCCTACTCTTTAAGAAATAAACTCTCTTCCATTCTCCCTCTAGCTCTCCAATACCTTGATTTTTCTGATTTGGTTTCGTGTTCTATGAGAATCTCTGGACTCTCATAGGTTCTGCAGCGCTTTCTGATTAATTCTTTGTACACGGCAGAGAGAAGAGGAGGTGTTGGAGATGGCTTCTGGGTTTTCCGGTGGTGGCCCAGATTTCTATTCGGGTCTCGCTGGTCGATCCATGAGCACCACCATGAATACTGCTGCGAACAACAACCCTGCTCCTCCTACGTATAGGAACCAGCTCTCTCAAATGCTTATAGACCCATCAACGCAGATCGTTCAACACCGAATGGGAAATTCTAATTTCGCACCTCCAGGCTTGATCGGAAAGCGGACTCTAGCTGAATTTCAGGCGCAGCAACAACAACAGCAACATGGGAGTCTTAACCCGGCACTGAACGGACTCCTGCTCCGGTCGGTGAAGCCTAGGATGTATCAACTAAACTCTCCGATTTCAACACTTTCTCCTTTTGAATTCTCCGCTAGTGCGTCTTCTGAATTCCCGAACATTTCTCAACATTACGGTGTTCCTCTTCTTCAACAAGTCAGGCCTCAACCGACGAATCTTGGCTCTGGTCTGCCCATTCACTCGCAAAACCAGACGTTACCAGGTATATCTTACAAGAACGCTGTCAATTACCAGAACAGAGTCGGAGGGACGGTTGTGATGGGACAGGACAGTGAGAAGAAGATGAAGAATCAGTTAGAGGAATTAGAGAAACAGCTGTTGGATGACAACGACGAGGAAGGTGATGCAGTATCTGCGATAACAAACCCCAACAGCGAGTGGTCTGAGACAATACAGAGTCTCATCAGCGTTTCGAGTCCCAACCCGATGGCTCCATCTCCATCTTCGTCCTCGTCCTCGACAACTTCCGTGACTAACCCAGTCCCGAATTGTCCAAAACAGACCCTGGTGGAAGCTGCATCGGCAATTTCAGAAGGAAAATTCGATGTTGCAACTGAGATCCTGAAGTGTATGGCTAAGGTTTCAAATCCGGAAGAGAGTTCTGAGCAGAGATTGATGGGTTACATGTTAACGGCGCTGAAATCTCGGGTTAACCCGACCGAGAACCCCCCTACGGTTACGGAGCTTTACAGCAAGGAACATTTCGGCTCGACCCAGTTGTTGTACGAGGTTTCGCCTTGTTTTAAGCTTGGTTTAATGGCTGCTAACTACGCAATCCTCGAAGCTTCAGTTGAACAACCAAAAAGCGAAGATGGGTTTCACGTTATCGACTTCGATATAGGCCAAGGAACCCAGTACATGGATCTTCTCTATCTACTCTCGGAGCGTTGGAAGGGTAAACCTCCCATGACCCTCAAGATCACTGCTTTAGCCGATATTGGCGGAGAAGAGAAAGAGAGGTTAAAGTTAGTTGGTGACAAATTGAGTCAAGTAGCGGACCGACTCGGAGTTGCCTTACGTTTCTACGTGGTTTGTTGTAGACTCAGCGATCTGAGTCGGGACTCGCTGGGTTGCGAACCCGACGAGCCGTTGGCCGTCAACTTTGCATTCAAACTATATCGAATGCCAGACGAGAGCGTCTCGATAGAGAATCCACGAGACGAGCTTCTCCGGCGCGTGAAGAAGCTATCTCCGCGGGTGGTGACAATAGTGGAGCAAGAAATGAACACTAACACTGCCCCATTCCCGGCACGTGTGAACGAGACGCTCTCTTACTACAGCGCGTTGCTGGAGTCGATGGAGTCGACGCTGCAGAAAGATACCGGGGAACGAGTCAAAGTGGAGGAAGGACTCGGTCGCAGGCTCAGTAACTCGGTTGCGTGTGAAGGGAGAGACCGTCTAGAAAGATGCGAGGTGTTCGGGACATGGCGGGCCCGAATGGGAATGGCGGGATTCGAGTTAAAGCAGATGGGTCAAGACGTGGGCGAGTCGGTGAAGGAGAGACTCGGTTGTTCAGGCCGAGTGAACTCAGGTTTCAACGTCAAACACGTGAATGGTGGTGTTTGTTTCGGTTGGATGGGGAAAACCCTCACGGTGGCTTCTGCTTGGCGTTAACTTCCTTCTTTTGTTCATTAATATATTATTTTCAAGTGTTGTTCTATGTAAGTTAGTGCTTTTAACGTTTTCCTTGGAAATGGAAATGCAAAGGAAAAAAGAATAGAAGAAACGGAGCAAACCACCTAACGAAATAATGAATAGGAGTGTTTGGATTCTAGGAAAATTCTCTCTCTACGGTTTCTTCTTATTAATGTTATTTCGATGATTATATTTTCATGCGCTCTTCATTTGCTTAGCATAAAAAGTGATGCCTTTATGAGTATGACATATATATATATAATGGATAATAAATAATCTATTAATTTTTAAACAGTTAAATGCCTCTTATTCAAAAAATAATTAATGCAATTCGCTAATTTTCAAACAAGATATAAACATTATTGACATGATAATTTTATTATAATTTTTAAATTTAACATAAATTTAATCATTTTAATATAAATTTATAATTTATTTTAATTATTTTAAATTATTAATTTAAGTCGAGTTTAAAAATAAACTTGTATAATATATAACTTTTTTAAGTACCTATTTGAACGAGCTTTTGGGAGGTCAATAAGTTCTTTTTTTACTACAAAAAGCTTTTTAAAAAAAGAGTGTTTATCTGTAAATAAAAAATACTTATTTAATATATATGACTTTTTTGGCAATTAAAATGTAACTTTTTAAGAAGCATAAATTTGTATCTTCTTAAAAAAGCGTCTCGAATGACTTTTTCAAGTAGGTTTTTTAGATCAATTAATGAGTCTATTTTTTAGTTTCTTTTGCTCTTATGTTTTACACATAATTCCTACAATACTCATAAACTCATCTTCAAATTTATTTTGAGATTTATATAATATTATTTGACTTTTTATATGTTTTAATATTTATTTTTATATTAGTTTTACTTATATTATAATCCACATAAAATATTTAGTTAGATATATTTTCATTTATGTTTTATATGGTTTAAAATTATATAACAATTAATATATTATACTTCGCATATTGTTTAATATACTTTAAATAATTTTTATATACATAAATAATTTTTATTACATAATAAAATATAATTAAAATTAAAAGTGATTTTTATTTTTATATTATCAAATAGTTTACTACATGAAACTTAAACCAATCAAAAAAAAATAAATAATAGTCAAATAGTCAACTAACTTCTTAAAAAATTCTTATTAATTAAAAAAACTTTACTGATAAAATTTTTATCGGTATAATCTCAACCAATCAAAGCCTAAATCTTACATCCCAGATGATATTTTATATTAGCTTTAATGGATAAATTAATTGAACGATAGACATGATAATTAATAAAAGTGGAGACCCCAGTAGCAGCTGATCCAATCTTCCTATTAATCAGTGATTGGAAACACAGTGATTGATGGGAATTGCCTTTTGTCGAAGCTGAACAGATTCTATTAAGTCTAAATGGGACTCACTGGCTTAGTTTGAGAATCAAAGCACATTCTTCATTCTTCAAAGTACACAACACAAAAGGGTAGACAACTACCACATGATATTTTCATGTTACAACAGTAATACGGTATTCAAAGATGGAGAACCTTTGCAAGTTAGCCATCATATTGGACATTTTGTGTGAGAACAGGATGTAGATTCATTTATGTGTGAACTAAATTATGAGATCTGTCTAAATCATAGATCAAACAGTGATAATAATGAGTTATATAATCAACGGAGGAAGAAGAAAAGCAGAAATCAAAAGCAAAAAGAAATTTATTATTGTCAACCTGCTCAACAATTCTACTGTCAAAAGGATAACGATGATCTTGATTCGGGCTTGTGTCTCGGCTAATATATGTAGAATTTATACTATAGTTGATTTTTGTTTATTTTTTATCTTTTATAGAAGATCCGATATTGGTGTATAGATTGAAAACATAAGATGCAGTTACGGTGAAACTTATCAATGAAACATTATAGGAGTTTATAAGTCACATTTAGAATAGCATTTTTCGATTCACTGGTGTAAACAACGTTACGTACTTTAGTGATATTATCCCTATGTGCCTCTGACAAGGAATATATTTATTTTTATATTATAACTTTATTATTTTAACATGCATCTTTTTTTTTTTAATGTATTTTTATCTATCAAAAATAACTTTTTTATTAATTAAAAAAATTGCTTATTTTCAATTCTCTTTATATCTCGCATATCAATCAAAACTTTTACTAAAATGTTTTTATTGACATTTTTGGACTATTCCTCAACGCGTCAACGATTTTGAGCTAGAGTTCTTCCACTTCTTCAACGACTTTCTACTTTTTTTTCAAAATTTTTATTTACCAATTTTGGATTTAATCATCGTTGTCACACTCAGTCTAAAATTTCGCAATAAAATAAGGTCTAGAGAGATCTGATAGTATACAACCTTACCCCTACATAATATAGAGATTGTTTCCTCTAGACTCACATGTAGATGTGAACGTTTTAAAACCCGAACCGGACGTCGAACCGAAAGCTTTACTGATCACCGGTTCAATCGGTTCGACCACCGATCGAATCGGTGTGACGGCATAATTACGCAATAATTATATTTAATTATATATAATATTAATAATGGTTCTGCCGGATTCTGGCGGAACGGGACGTTGCCGTTTGGATCCATAAGTTGGTTGCTTCTTGTGATGACTTCGACGTGAAAGTACCTGCAAAACAAAGAAGGCACGTCGGGGGCTGTGTCCCGATTAGCCCCTCCGACGCTCAAGTCAGTCTTTTGGTGAAGGTGAGGCTGCGGAATGCAGAGAAAAGCTA
>JANIJH010000007.1:58157925-58169933 GCA_024520975.1 Erythroxylum areolatum
CTCCACCCATCTGATTCCATAACACCATAATATAAGTCAACTTTCTGTTATTCTGATTATATAAAAGAAATAAGCTATACACATTTAGTGTAAAAACTTTTAGAAAATTTAATTTTAAAAATTTTCAATTTTTTATAACTTTCAGATTTTTAGAGGCCCTATCTTATAGAATTTGGTTAGAAGATCAATTAAACTCGATTGAAATCAATAATTTAAATTAATTAATAAATTATTGATTTGAATCATAAATAAATAATTAGGTTCGAATTTAATAGTTAGATTGAATCATCTTATAATTAGTACTTGATTAATCTACATATGATATTTATGTCATATATATTTTATCGCTATTTTTTAATTGAAGCATAAAAGTTTTGAAAAGTTGAAAATTATAAGAAAAATTTTGAAATATTGTTAAAATTTAGAGGTCTTTTAAAAAAAATTTAAACAACAAGAAAACAACAACATAAATTTGTATACCTTCCAAGTTGATAAAATTATTAAAATTTTAAAATATTTTTTTATAATAATAAGCAATATGAATATCATATATGTACTAATCATATAACAATCCAATTCTGTTTTTAAATTTGGTTCAAACCAATTAAATGTGACTAAAATTAATAATTTAAAATTTTATATGTGATGTTCTTTTCCGTGAATTTTATCATCCTTTTCTTTCAAAACCTACAAAAATATATTTTTCTGAAAAATTAAAAACTAAAAAAAATTTCCTAATACTTTAAACAATAAAAATTTGTATACCTCTCAAGCTGCTCAAGTTCTTCCCTGTATAAGGATTGGCACAAGTTGAAATCCCGGAGGGACAATTTTAAGAACGATTTGTTGTTGACTGGAGTCCTGAAATGACACAAGAACTCAATAAAGGGTTTTCGAGAAAAACTAAAACAGACCCTTGATCATGTATAATATAGAATACAAGAAACTTCACTCAACTCACCTATAAGATGTTTTAAGAAGTTTAGTATTGTCAAGTTGATGCCATTCCAAGTTTCTTCTTCCTTCTAATCGATCCAAACTATCGTATTTGAACCTCAGAGTATGTTCAACCTGAGGAAACTCATCAGATAATGAATTAAATACACTCATCAGGAATTATAGTAATTCTACTTTACATAACTACCGAAGGTAGTTAAGGTTTAACATTTAAAAACAACAGAAGACAAAGACATCTTTTTTATGTCCCAAGAACGAAACCTTCTGTGAAAAACTTTAATCGGTAGAATCATAACAAGAATTTAAGTAAGTGATTCTTTATTTTATATGCATATGAATAGATCATGTGTTTAACATGATCTTTATAAATATGTTTTATTTTGATTATTTCTAATATTAGTATCAAAGTCAGGTTAATGTTTTTTTTTAATATTATATGTATGCATAAATATGTGTTTTGTGATATGAAATTTCTCGTTATATCATAAGTCTATTTTACTCTTATATTTTTACTCATTCTATTTCCTATAATCCAAAAAAGGTTGAGTTTCAGACAGTGAAAAAAAAAAATGTATGGTCTTCAAACTTAAAGACAACGTTGTTTTATTTTCTATTCTTCTATTTTGGATTTTTTTTTATTTTTCCGAAATCAAAAGAGTTGTTTGTTTTTCGTTTCTTCTCTTTAGGATGCTTTTATTTTCTTGAAGATTGAAGGAGGAGGAAAAAAAAACGCAGAAACCTAACGCAGAGAAGAAGAAGACACGTGGCCTTTCTCAAAAGGTTACATCGTTAAACAAAAACAAAAGGAGCACGTCATATATAAATCAACGATTTGTGGCAGATGGACCACTGTTGGACCACCGCTCTCTCAAAAGTTACTAAACATTTAACTATAAGAAACCAAAAGACTTAACAAATGTTGCTTTGCATTTATGTGTAATAATAACCGGGTTAAGTCTTTTGAATATATGTTTTCAATTAAATGTAACAAAAAATTAGAAATACCTTTTCTAATTTACACAAACTAATTAAGTTAGTTAAATTAATTTCTAATATTATTAGTTAGAAATTAATTAGTTAGAAATTAATTTAACTAACTCAAATGATTTTTTCTTAATATAGTAAACTAATTTGCTTAGTTAAAATAAACTTAGAAATAAGTTTCTAAAATCAACAAAATAAGAAATGAGTCTTCTAATTGTATTATTTTTTTGAATTAAAATTAGACATAAGTTTTCTAATTAAAATTAAAATTAATTTGTTTGGTTGAAATTAGAAAGGAATTTCATTAAAAATTAGTTTCTAAAACCAAGATAAATTGATTAGTTCAATTATAATTTAAATTAGAAATAAGTTTCTCATTCTATTTGAATTATTCATATTCGAATTTGATTAGATTAGAAATAAATTTCTAATTGATTAGAAATTAATAGCATAATTTGAATAGGTCAATATATTGCTAATAGAATTAAATTGTTTCCATAATATGAGCATGAGTTTACTATGTGTTAGACAAAATAATTTGTTAGTTTGTGCACTCTTCTAAGTCATGAAAATTTGTTTTTCAGGAAGATGCCTATTATTAAGCAGACACCTAAGCTTATTTGATGTGAGGCATAGAAGGGACGTATTGCTAGTATCTATATAAAATTAGTTAACATGCATTTAATGCCTGAAGACGGTCTAACACAACATGTTATTTTAGTTAATAACATGATGCAAGAATTATATTTTGGAGGTTGCCTAGCTTATGCAGATGTTGAAGTAAAGTATGTGACTTTGCTTGCGACATTACCTCAATCTCAAGGCGAACTATTGCGAATGCTCTTGTTAGACCCTGAACTTTTATTAGAAGTTATAACTATTAAATGAAAAATTGTTGGTGATTAGTTATGAGTAAAGAAAAAGGAGAATTCCTGAATTAGAAATGATATACAAGATTAAGGTAGTGAATGTAGTAAGTTGATGATGAGTGGGTATATATGTGTATGTTTTGTTGTTAGTGTTCATGATCAATTATGGACTATAAATTCTTTATGGATGATATTGAGTTGAAATGGAGTTGAGAATGATGAGTAAATGAAGTAGAAGAGGTGATCTTAGTATAAGATGTGTTAGGATAAAATTTGGAATCAAAAATTGGAAGATGATATAGAAAATATAGCAATAGCATATTTATTGAGTATGCTTAAGTCTTTTAGCCATAACATTTTCTCTAGTTATCCAGATAAGATGATTCTTGATTTGGATTAAACTAGAAAGATATGGATACATTTTTCATGAAGACATTGAATTTAAATTCTGTTTTAAGAGTCCCAAAATTTGACATGAAATTGAGAACTGGGCACAGTACACTGTTGGATGAATGTATATGTGTGTTCTAACTTTAAGGAAAAAACTGGATTAATCTAGGCTGAAATAAACAAAGTTATCTTCATGAAAATTATAGTTTATCTTCTTAGCTTTCCAACAGTATATAGTATAAAATTTTTAGATATTAGAGTTGAGAGATATGACCATTACAAGTTAGGATGTCGTAGAGGATATATTAGTCAGCACAGCTTCGGTTGCGCTCGCACCAGGCCCTCTTGCAATCGCACCAAGCACTCTTGCAATTGCACCTTCTTCGTTGCAATGACACCTTTATTCTATGTGATTGCACCCGAAGGGTTTTCCAGCTCTAAACATGTTCGACTCTTTTGGCCATAACTTTGTCATCCGATCTCCAAATGACCTCATTTTTGAACCAATAGATTCCTAACACATTTCTCTATCGCTCTATCAAAATTTGTAGCTTTTGGAATTGATTTGAAAAAGATTGATTGAATCAAAGTAAGAGTACCGTTTGGAAGAGTATGAATTGGAGATTTTACTGAATGTACTCCGATATTTTAATCATATCTTATTCTGTAGCCATCTAAATGAGATGATTTTTGATTTGGAGTAAACTAGAGACATAGATATACAGATTATTTGAAGAAATCTAATTTTTATTCAGTCTCTAAGACTTTCAATTTCTGGAGGATGTAGTGTACTGTTATAAAATGAGAACAGTTTGAAAATATTTGGGGTATAACTTTCCGATTTCTAAACCAACTTGAATGATTTTGATGTCATTAGAAACTTAAAACAATGGAAAATTTTTTCAAGAAGTGTTATCAAATTTCGTCATTTAACTAATAAGGATTTAGTATGGAGTTAGTAGTATAAGATGATAGTTTTAATAGACATAAAGGGGAAAAATGGGTAAGACAAGGTAAATAAGGGTTAAAAGGGGAAGAGCAAGTAAAATTTTGTCTTGAATTAAAAGAAGGAAGAAGAGAAAAATCGTGAAAGTTAGAAAAGAGAAGAGAAAGTCGTGAGAAGAGAGGAAAAAAGAAGAAGAAATCGTGGGAGAGTTAGGGAAGAAGGTGAAAGAAGAAGAAGATTTGGGCTAAACTTAAAGAAGATTTGGGCTAAACTTAAGGTAAGTATCATCCTTCTTCTTGCTTAGTAGAAAAACAAAATGGATTTGAGAGAGAGATGAATTTGCGTAGGAAGAAAGAAGAGAAACCCTAGATGGATTTTTATGGATTTCTAAACTAGGTTGAGTTTTCTAACCTAGATAGACTATGGGTAGGTTAAGCCTAAACCCATTTGTTATTTGTTCTAGATTTTTTTTGAAGTCTCATGGATTTGTATTAGAATATTGTTTTGAATGGAAACTTGGTTTGTTGAAGGAAACCAAGGAATGCTAATCCAAGAGCAAGAGGAAAGGCAAGCTTGACTTGGATTTTGCAAGTAAGTAGGTGGGTAATATATTTATGGTTATTGTGTATTATGGGCAAGTTTGTTTTATTGGTAAATATATGCTAAATTTCTTGAATTGAATGAATATGTATTGTATATTAACTTGCTTCATGATGAATTATTGTGATTGGGAAAATGCATTGTGATTTATGATGCATGATCATGTTATGCCTTGAAAAAAGTCACGGCATTTTGTATAAATGGAAAGAGGAAAAATCATAAGAGTTATAAAAGCATGATTATTTGATGGAATGAGTTAAGCATTGAACTTTGATTGTGTTTGGGCAAGAGAGAACCGGTTTCGTTAGTCACGTGCACATTGATCTATAGCTTTCTCTCGGCTGCCCGCTTGAGGCCACAAGATCCTGAGAATTTGGACTCATTTTGTTCACGATGAAAATTGTGGTTTTTTCGTTTCGTTCTATGGACCTCTCGAGCTATTTGTTTGTGCATTGCATCTTTGAATTGTCAAATATGATACAAAAATTGAATGTTATGTTTTGATGCTTAAATATATATGATATGTTTTATGTGATAGTATTCTTGACTATGAATATTTGAATTAGAATTGTGAACGATTGAATTGCTAGCCCAATGAGATATAGATGTATATGAATATATGAAGTATATGTAGGTTTGATTATGTGGCTCGTTGCCAATGGATATAAATATATAAGCCACTGAGCTTCGCAGCTCACTGCATTACCTTCCACTCTGCAGGTGAAGAAAAAGCAGATCAATATTAATCCTTGTAAAGTTTGGCAACAGCAAAAATAGAGACTTTTGTAATTAAGTTAGTTCAGAAACTTTTGGTATTTAGAATCATATTAAGCATAAGTATTCAATTGTATCATGTGCATTTTGTATTTTGTATTAAGCCAAGGTTGTGACTTTTGATATGTAAATAAAGCTTTTCAAACTCTTTTGTTTTATAAATGAAATTATGAATGGAATAAATTTCTTTTGTGTATGTTCATGTTTACCTCCTTAGTTGAGATTGGGAGTTGTTATTAGTAATGGAATAGGATATTGTATGGTGTTAAAAGAAATGTATGTATGTTTGTATCCTTGAATGTTCGTGGTCTGGGCTTTATCTGAAGGTTCGCCGCAGTAAAGCCCAAAGTATGCTGCAACGAGGCCCAGAGTATGCTGCGGCGAACCCCCCAACGCTGACGTTGAAATTTCTGACAAATCGAGTGGTTTTCAACGTGTCTCTCGTACAATCCCTCCCGATTGCCCCAAATGGGTGCCTCGGGATTGGGAACGCGACTCGGACCCCAACAGCTCTAGAATACTATGTCTAACGAGAAGACTTATAATTTGTTAGTGATGAAATTTATTAAAGAGATACGTAGAAGGGAGCTGATTAGGACTTTATATCATCTAAGTCTTCCAATGGAAATAGTAAGAACTATTGTAAATCGAGCTTTGTGAGCTGTGTCACGCGAACTCGTGAACTCTATTCTGCGGAGGATTCGCTACCTATAGACTGTTCGTAGGTTGTAATATAACTAATTCAATGTGTTGTTTTATAAGAACAACATCTTAATATTTATGTAATATGTTTATATGAATTTTATATAGGAATTTGTCTAAAGTAAAGTAATTAAGATTCGATTATTATATGAATGATGATTGAACACATTTGTGGGCTTTTGATTTCATAAGCAATTGTGATCTAATTATTTACTCTATGAACGATTAATGTGACATTAACATGCGTAAATATTTCTTTCTTATTATAGAAACTTAGTGTTTCAAATTGACCACTACTTCGAAGAATATTGTTGCTGAATTCAATAGGGGTGAGAAACTCAACGGTGACAATTAAGAAATCTGGAGTATGAAAATCGAATATGTACTGGAGGAGCAAGAGGCTCTTAAACCATTAAACCTAACCATGGACATTCCTGAGGAGGGCATTACAACCCAATATAGGAGGGACCGTGATGCATATGAATTATGAAAAAAGAAGAACTCTTTAGCTGGCATCACATTGCTAAGTAGCATGGATAATGATATCATGTATGAGTTCTGTAAATTTGAAACTAAAAAGGACATGTGGTCAGCACTGGCTACTCGTTTTGGAGGTCCTTCAGTGACCAAAGTGAGGTCACTTACTATTAAGTTTGATACTTATAAGAAGCACCAAGATGATACAATGCAAAAACATCTGAGAAAAATGTCCAACATGGTAAGTGAGTTACGTGATGTTGGTCATGAGCTTTCTGATGAACAACAAGTGCAAGCTGTGATTCGTTCACTACCTTAGAGTTGGAAGCATATGAAGATGCACCTAACTCATAATGAAAACATCAAGACAATGGAAGATGTTACGAGACATCTCATCTTGGAAGAAGAGCATCTTGAAGCCTCAAAGATGTCTTCTGAGGCATGCAGTTAGTTCTAGCTCACATGGAGCTATGAACAAGAAACGCAAGCATCATGGTGGATATAAGTGGAAGAAGAATAAGAAATTCAACCACTCTCCTTAGGAATCGAAAAAGGTGAAATGGAACCAACGTGGAAAGGGAAAATGTCCCTTTAAAAAGAAGAACATGAAATAAGTGAAGTGCTATAATTATGGTAATAAGGGCCACTTTTCTCGAGATTGTATCGACCCTAAGAAGGTACAGCTTTATAGTACAAACATTTGTCCTGTGAATGTTTCTTGTTCTATTTTTTTAAACTAAATCACATCCTTTGTGGATTGCAGACTCAGAAGCAATCAACCATGTAGCGAAGGACAGAGATGCCTTCGTTGAGTTTCGTAAACTCCCACATGGTAGTTGATGGCTTTATGTAGGTGACAATTCCAGAGTTGTTGTATAAGGAATTGGCACATGTAAATTGAACATGTGTGGAGGACGACCTCTTTGCCTATATGAAGTATCATTTGTTCTACAGATTCGTAGGCATCTCTTATCTGTGTTAATGTTGGTTAGACTTAGTTTTAATATAAATTTCCATAGTGGTGGAATAGATTTGTATCTTGGATCTATTAATTATGGTCATGGTTTTTTATTGGATGGTTTTATTTTACCAGATGTGTTAAAGGAAAATAACAATGTTAGTTATTCATTATTTACAGCTAGTAACTCCAACAATGATGCAACTTTGTGGCATGCTAGACTATGCCATGTTAGTCAAAATTGAATTAGTCGATTAGCTAAAGAAGGGCTCTTAGGTAATCCAAGTCAAGTAGATTTACCTACATGTGAGCATTGTTTAGCTGGTAAATGGCAAGAAAGCCATTTGGAAAGGGAACATGAGCTTTATATCCATTGCAATTAATTCATTCTGACATTTGTGGTCCTATGAATGTAAGGGTTAGACGCGGGACAGTTTATTTCATCACATTTATAGATGACTATAGTCGATATGATCATGTCTATTTGATTTCTTATAAATCGGAAGCATTCGATTGTTTCATAAAATACATGAACTTGGTTTAGAATGAATTAGATAATAAAATAAAAGCATTACGAATTTATCATGGACAAGAATACTTGTCAAAAAAGTTCAAGGCTTTATGTGATGAGAAAGGAATAGAAAGGCAATTAACAATTCCTAGAATCCCACAACAAAATGGCTTCGCTGAAAGACGAAATAGAATGTTATTAAAAATGATTATGTCCATAATGACCTAAGCAAATTTACCAATCACTTTTTCGGATGATGCGTTGCTAGCAACCACGTATGTACTTAATCGTGTGCCCACGAAATCAGTTACCAGCACATCATATGGGTTATAGACTAGTAGGAGACCTGATGTGTCAAGTCTCAGATCTTGGAGGTGTGCAGCCTATGTTCATGATCTCTCTCATAAACATTAGAAATTAGGCCCAAAAGGGAGAAAAATACTTTTATTAGATACTCAGAACACTCAAAAGGATACGTGTTCATTAGTGAACAAGGTAACAGAGGTGTAACTGAAATTGAATCACGAGATGTAACATTCTTAGAGAATGATTTTCCCAAGTAAGGTGAAATAAGTAAAGACCTATTGTTATATTAGTCGCTTGATTGGAATGATTCTGTTATGAAGAATCAAGATGAGGAACTTCAACCAAGTGGGAGCAATTCGACAGAAAGGTTCTCTATGATGACTGATCCGAGTAGGAGCAATCTGATCAATCATGAATTTGTTTATGATGAACCTTGGTTATGATTCTCCGATGTCATTTTAAGATTAAAGGAGAAATTAATATGATTATTTTACAAGAGAAAGAAGAGCCAAGGAATGTAAATGAGTCTCTTACTGGCCCTACTAAAGAAGAATGGATGAAAGAAATGAAAGAAGAAATGACTTCTTTAAGCTCCAATCAAGTATGGGACTTGATTGACCTCCCTAAAGGGCGTAAAGCAATTGGGACTAGGTGGGTTCTTAAAATAAAACAAAAAGCTAATGGTAGTATCGAAAGATATAAGGCATGCCTTGTAGCAAAATGATATACACAACAGTAGGGAATTGATTACGAGAAAACTTTTTCACCTGTTGTGAAGTTTACTTAAATCCGTCTTATTCTAGCTCTAGTAGCTAGTATAGATCTTGAATTACATTAAATGAATGTAAAAAATGCTTTTCTCAATGGAGAATTAGATGAAGAAATCTATATGGAATAACTTGAAGGTTTCATCAAGGCAAGTCAAGAAACTAAAGTATGTCGGTTATTAAAATCAATTTATGGCCTGAAGCAGTCTTTAAGACAATGGTATATTTGTTTTCATAACATGATCATTTGAAATAATCATTTCGTATGATTTTCAAATAATCGAAGAAGACCATTGTGTGTATGTTAAGAGATTTAAAGACAAATTCATGATTTTATCTTTATACGTGGATGATATATTGATTGCTTGTAATGACTGTGTGTTTCTTACACAAATCAAAGATTGGTTATCATCTGAATTTGAAATGAAAAACATGGGTGAAGCAGCATACATTCTTGAAATCAAGATTTCAAGAGTTGTTTGAAGAGATTATTATCGCTTTCACAAGCGATGTACATTCAATGAATTCTTGAACGATTTCGTATGCAAGATTACAAATCAATTGATAATCCTATTGCTAAAAATGAAGGCCTTAGTAAGAGAAATTGCCCGTCAATGCCACAAGAAAGGGAACAAATGAAGAATGTTCCCTACTAGAATGCAATTGGAAGTCTTATGTACGCAATGATGTGTACAAGACCAGATATTTGTTACCCTGTTGGGATGGTGAGTAGATATCAATCACATCTAAGCCAAGCGCATTGGAAAGCAATAAAGAGAATATTGAGGTATCTAACGGGAACTGCAGACTACTCATTATGTTATCAAGGCAATGATCTATGTATACAAGGGTATACAGATGGAGGAGATTTAGATGAAAGAAAATTTACCTCAGGATATGTATTCTTACTAAACCATGGAGCAATATTATAGAAAAGTAAGAAACAATCTTGCGTTGCATTATCCACAATAGAAGCTAAATTTATAGCATTCTCAATTAGAGTATAAGAGGCTGTGTGGCATCATTGATTCTTAGGGCATTTGGGAGTCATTAAAAGTGAAATTAATCCAGTGACCATCAACTATGATAGTCAAGCTGTAATCGCTTATACAAAAAGCCTTAAATTTCATTGGAAGACAAAGCACATAGATACCAAGTATAATTATATGAAAGATATAGTTGTACGAGGAGAAGTGAACGTGAGATATATATCTACGTGAGATATGATAGCAGACCCAATGACAAAGCCAATTTCTAGAGATGTATACATTGGGCATGTAAAGTCATTAGGACTACGTAGATGTTAAAATGTACTGATAAATATTTCTGTATGTATGTTCACTTAGTCTAATGTCATATGTTTAGATATAAGGTATGATAAAGATTATACATTGTGTATCATTTGATTCACGAATATAAGTGTTTGCGTATAAATATATTTTGGGACAAATCATAAATATAAGACATATTATATATTGACCCTCTCACACAAGAAATCACCTCTAGTGTTTATGCTCGCTAGAGATGAGGCATGTTTAAAGTTTATTATCTAGGTGATAATTGAGAGCGAGAAATTTAAACTATAAATGCCGCAAAGAAATTGGTTCAACGTGATTTGTTAATCACTATATCTGTCTTACATTGCCAGATGTGAGTTATGAACATGTTTTAAGTAGATAAGTGAACTCAAGTTAAACATTGAGCATGCTCAAGTTAAACAAAGAGAGTAAATACCATAGCACATGACTCATACCATATGTGCACAACTGACCACAAAAAGGGATTAATATAAGTCACAAGATCTTATCTTACATTGTGTGAGACCCTTGAGGTTGAGAAGAACCTCATCATATACCCTTATAACTCTTGTTTCATTCTTGAGAATTAAATTTAAGGTTTGCTACTTTAGGTTATTGCTAAAAGTTCATGCAAGATGCGA
The DNA here is from genome assembly GCA_024520975.1 of Erythroxylum areolatum. Classification (NCBI taxonomy): domain Eukaryota; kingdom Viridiplantae; phylum Streptophyta; class Magnoliopsida; order Malpighiales; family Erythroxylaceae; genus Erythroxylum; species Erythroxylum areolatum. Next base: position 58,169,106 of record JANIJH010000007.1, read on the forward strand.
TCCTATGGAATAATTCTAAGAAAGCAAATTAAATTTAATTCAAAAGAGAATTGAGAATAGAGGAAGGTTATTTATTTAGATCATTGACTTACATGAAAAATATTCATAGATGGTCATCGTCTCTTTGGTAAAGAACTTGAATACAGTCATGATACAAGAAAAATAAATGAGATCAAAGGAAAATGAAAATGCGAGATATGACCTAGGATATAGCATACAATATCTACTTAAGGACACATAAGTCCTAGGATCAATTTGTTAATCGAGATGTTATATACTCCTAACAAATATATGATAATATGCTCTCGTCGTATGCTAGCCACATTGGTTATTGAACAAATATGAGAACTGCAGAGTTTGTTTTTAATTAGATTAAAACCCATCATGTGTGAATGGGAGATAATGTGTAACACCCAACTCTCGCATGACCCGAACCCGACATCGATGGTGATATCTGAGTCCGTGCCCTACGAGGGTGGCGTGCTACATCACTTAGTCAAAAACTCAATATAAATTTTTTTTAAATCTCCAACACACACACACTATGCGAATAACAATTATCACATAAGTTAACAATAATTTACATGACTCCTTGGGCCCTCTCATAAATACAAATCAATTAATCATTTATACAAAATTCGGAATACACAATTTTATACAAAAATAAGAAGGCACTAATGCAGACGTGAACTGATCCCGACCTCTTCTCTCTCTCACATGTAGTCGCTATACGTCCGTTACCTAACGAGGTTTCTTCTGAGTCCTGAAAAATAATTGCAAATTTTGGGTGAGTTTTGCGAACTCAGTGAGTGACCATCATCGATGGCT
>JANIJH010000007.1:58343881-58356165 GCA_024520975.1 Erythroxylum areolatum
TTTCATCTTATTTATTATATTCCGGTTTGATAGCGGTTCACTACCGGTTGAACCTCTAAACCTTAAACCTTTCTTTGAATCGGTTCGATGTCCGGTCCGGTTTTTAAAACATTGTCCTTTCTGACTTTTCTCCTTTCTTTCCTTATTTGAAACAATCTACAAGCAATATAACCTGCTCTAGCCAAGTTAACCTAACTTCACATTGCAATTGCAACAAAAATGCTGAAAAAAGAAGAAAACAGAATAAAAGAAACAAATTCAGCCCGACCGAATTGATGGAAAAGGGTGATTCCTTTTTTTTTTTTTATGGAAAAGGGTGATTCTTTTTTTTTTTTTTTTGGTTACAAGGGAGGCGGCTGCGAGGATGGCGCATCCCAGACGAATCATAGATTAAGGCTTCGTGGATAAGCGATAGTAAGTCCCATAAGTACTAAAACCCTAACTTAGTGGCAACTGCTAAAGATACTAGGAAATCAACAAAACCCTAACTTAGTGGCAACTGCTAAAGAGACTAGGAAATCAACACACTGGTTACCCTCGCAATGGATGCGCTGAAAATGGCATTTTGCCCTATTCTAATTGATGGATGAAGCTTTTAGATCCATTTCAGATTTCGTACAATCATCCTGCTTAATCCGAACCAATCCGAACTAATTGAAAATCACGTTATTGATGGATGAAGCTTTTAGATCCATTTCAGATTTCGTACAATCATCCTGCTTAATCCAAACCAACCCGAACTAATTGAAAATCACGTTATTTCATTCTCAAGTTTCGATTAGTCCCCCAGCTGGTCGCAACCGGCCTCCTGCTAGTGACAATCCTTTTTTATTACGTTTGCAATCCAAGTTAGGCCAAACTCGTCGATAGTCTATAACAAATAAGCTCCAACTTTACTCATAAATGAGTATATAATCAAAAACAATCTGCTGATATGTAAAATCTGAAGAAAACTAATAATGTGCAGTCTTATCTTTAGTTTTTGTTTCTGCTGTATAAATTGCAGTATACATAAAGAAAAACCATTCCATTCAAGTTTCTTATTTTAACATGAAAAAAACGTTCCCAACTTGTGAACCTTTGAGGTGCAGAAATCCTTAGTTCATGACTACCGGTTATACATGAATTCTGATTTTATTCTGTAATTCAACCGGAAATCTATAGCTTGTGGGAAAGTTGTTCTAATTTAGCAAAAATTTATATTTCAATTCAGAAACAAGTTTCAATCTTCAATACCTCAAGTCTCAACAGATGAAAACAGTTCTTAAATATCAAAGATACTACATTTGGGAGAACGAAACCACAGAAAACACTTAAAAGACATTCAAGCAAAGCCAGAAGAACTACTTTGAGCCCCCCCACCATATCCTCCACCACCTCTACCAAAGGCAGGCCTTCCACCAGAGCCCTGCAGGATTGCAGGATGAAACAAACTAAGAACGCACGAAAAGATAGATCATGCAGACCAAAAGCAGTGTCAACTAAATGCATTCAGTCATTCCAACAAGTAATGGATATCAGAGCAAAACATAAACAAGGTAGTGTAACTGAAGGTTCTAAAACTATAAGCCTGAACTGCAACTTAATACCAGTCTAACAGATGATGAATTTAATAGGATGGAATTGATTGCCACCACTATATTTTGATTGTGGAATGCTTTGTTTAAAGAGGATAAGGAAATGTTAGGAACTAAGAAACAAATCCCTTCTTTCCGAAAACTGCATGAAAGCAAAGATATTGCATACTGCAGCCTATTTATACAAGCAGAAAACTGAGATATTTCTCCACCCACTGTATATAAAATAACCAAGTTGAGATTACCCTGAATGATGGCTGGAAATCTGCAGGAGCGCCTCCCTTCTCACCACCAAAATCACCTCCTCGAGGACCCCCACGATATCCTTCTCTGTCACCAAACCTGGGTCGATCACCTTCAAAGCGAGGTGGGCCTCTATACACAATGAGAACAACATATTAATCACAATTTAAGCAACCAAGTGGCATGTGGAGAGAATTATAAAAGCTAGAGAAACAGGAGATTGCTGAACATGAATATATTACCTGGGCCGGTCACCTGGTGGACCACCCATGGGTCGGCCAGCAGGCTTTGCAGATTTCTTCAAAGTAGCAGGGACAATTTCTGATGGAAGATTGAGGTAAGTCCTCAGAAATTCAATTCCATCATTCGTAAGGTACCAGTAGTAATGCATCCAAGCAAATGTCTCACGAACGTACTCCTTGGACTTGAAGCTCTGCATGAGCTTAATCACCTGCAAGTTAGGAACATCGATATCTGGGTGCTTTGCAAGATTATAGTCCTTCTTAGCATAGCAAACTCCCTCTACAAGATCCCAACAAATACAAAAAGATGTTAGATACCATCTTCCTCGTTAAAATCCTTTAGATTTCACTTGTCCAATTCAACTCAATTGTCTCTCTCAAGTAGAGCTACAAATTTGCATAAGCTACATAAGACAACTCATTGTTTCCAGTGCACAACAAAACAAAAAACAAAACGGAAAGAACGATAAGAACAGAAGATATATAGGTTCTTAAAAGCTATCATAGAAATTCCCCAATCACTTACCAAAGTAAAATATATGCTATTGTATTCAACGATCTATTTGGATCATAAGCAACCAAATCAAAGCATAAAAACAAAACCTTGTTATGTTTCATAGGTTCCTGGGTTACTAACGAGTGGAACTGAACGCAAAACAATAAATCAAATCAACCACCGCGTTAGAACAAGAGATTTGAGAACTGGAGTAACCTTGAAAGAGGTACTTGGAAATTTCTCTCCTGTTCTTCTCTGGGATAATCTGAAACGTAAAACAAAACAACCCAATTAAGCCTATACACACATCAATACACAAGAATCCAAGAAACCCAGATGGGTGCAGAGAAAAAAAAGAGTGACAGAGCTACCATTGTTGATTAAACCGAAAAATCCCCCGTCACTCTCGTAGTAACTGCAGAGACGTAGAGGTTCTCCTCCTGTGAACAAGGTACAACTACAAGACTAAGAAACCCTAGAGAACCCATTATTTATATTCGGATCATCCAATTTCTGGACCGGATTAAAAGATCTGGGTCTTCTACTTTAAACCCATTAACCCTTAGGATTTCTACTTTTAGGCCCACCAGAGAAATTTGTGATTAATCTTTTTTTTAGTGTTAAAAGAACTTTATATTGCATTAGTGCTAGAAGTTATGTATTAAATTAAACTTATTAATTTAAATTAACCATATTAATTAATTTTAAATTATTGATTCATTAAATAATTTCTTTGAAACGCATAATTTTCAAATAATTATATACGCATAATTTAATTGAAACAAAACCACGGTAACATCAATAATAACATTTATTGAGAACTGCACTGAAATGCAAAATTTAGAAAGATCGAATGGTACACAGTCTTATTTTTACATATAGAAAGGTCGCTTACGCTAATTAAAATAAATCAAAAGATAATAATCATTAATTCTACTGTATTCATATTAAAAATTTTAAAGCAGTATTCTAAATGAAAAGATTATAACTTTTTAAAATACGATTACTGGTATATTTTTAGGAAAAAATTCATCATATTTTAGGATCAGGATCAGAATTCCAATCCCAACTTTGACATTAAAACTTTTCTGGAATGAATTTCCAGTTTCTGATCTCAACAACTCCTCCAGGATTTCTCCAAATCTGTACACATGCTCACCTTTCCATCATTTTCGGACAAAGGTTGGACGAACTTCATCTTTTGCGGTCTAAAACTCTGGTTTTCTGGGAGTGAAGCTGCTGGATTCTGAACGCCCTAGCTGTACCAGAACAACCATGCTCAGCCAACAATTATTTTCAGTTGCTAGACCTAATGCAAAGTTTTCCCACGAACTCTTCTCAGAAAATCTGCGAAAATGCGGACCTGCGAAATTTAATATTCATCGACTCCCTGGACAAGCATAGCATGATGTTTTCAGTTTACAGATAGACTTTACTCGGACTCTGATTCTACTGTTTCATTGTTTGTCTTGCTTCAAGATCACCTGCTTGAAGCTATAAGTATTAAAAAGAGAAGCAGATTAAACCATCTTGGAAGGAAAGCTGGACATACTTTCGTCTCATCCGGTTCAAACAAAATTGATCAAGTGCATATTTATTGAAATTTGGGGTAATTGCAAAAGCTTACACATTCATAGAATTTTATAGCTCCTGTTCAAGGTATAGAAACAGAAGAATGACGGTTTCTGAACTGATCTGTACAAATACACAAATTACAATATTCTGCCCAAATACTGTTTTCTCCAAGTTTAGAAAGAGTAACATAAGACATGTTGGAACTGTACAATATCTAAACTAGCATCAATTCATACAGGATTCATCACCATAGCACACAAGATCGCAGTATAGGGTTAGACAAAGTCCACCATAAAGAGTCAAAACTTTCAAGAGAAAAATGATTGAGCACTATACATAATCGGCTTGTTACTCTGTACACTCACATGAGGCCTTCACCTATTTCCCCATACAAAGCATAGTATTGAATGAAAAATGCTTGCAAACTATACAACTGAATGAACAGAAGCATCAAGCCTAAGATGGAGGGCCAGAACTTTCAGCTTCTGGCCTGGCAAACTACTATCCGATACAAGTTCACATTGGCTGTGGATTGACGTAAATCCAAATTGCAATTGACACCTTTAGCCACCAGAGTTAGGCTACTTTTGCTAATTGATCATTAAGGGTTTTGTTTGCTCCAACTGATTCTGCCTCGATATCATAAGAAGACAGTAACCTTCTCTGTACCAATGAAATTCAGCATCAGAACACTGGTTACAGAAATGAACAACGTAGCAGTTATATGGAATGATGTCAAGGAAAAAACAAGCGTTCTCTTGTAAATGACAGAATTGATATTAAAAGATCAGGGGCAATTGTCAATTTCTATTAGTCCTCCATTCAGGTAGTGAAATTGGCCTCACCTATGCCATTAGGAGATCACAAGCATGGATGAGGCCTCTTGACACATAGACATCAGTGCCAACTCTGCCAGTATTTTGTTACTAGAATATGATCCAACAATCATACATTTATAGTATATGGTTATAGTGTATACATCCCATATGAATTAAAGATGAGTGTAAGAAGCAAGGTATTGACATTAAAAGGCAAAAATGTTGATGAATAACACATCAATACAAAAGAATCTTAGGTCATGCACAAGGAAAAAGACAATAAAGAACACTAGTTAAGTTCTTTCCAGAGCATCACTCACATGACCCTCAAAATCGGGGCTTGTCAGATTGATAGAGAGATTTCTCATCAGCAATAGCACCTGGTTGTGAATGAATAAGAAAAATGAGAAATTCAGGAAAATGATACACACCTTATTATGCATTCCAATAAGCACCAGTATGATACTAAGAGCAAACCAATAATGTATTCATTGATAAGAGATGCCAATTTGACATAATATCTTACCGTCTCAACATCTATGGGGTCCATCTTCTTAAGTTTTTGCAACTGACCAGTCACATTTGGGTCAAAGACACTGCCAATGAATTTGTAAACTTGGGCAAAATCGGGTAGAACTGCAAATATGGGAGAATATCAGTCCTAACTACAGAATATAAGAAATTAAACAGTCTTGCAAAGCATAGATAACCTTGCTCATCTTCATCTCAAAACACTAATCCAATATTAGGAAAGAACAAAAGAATGATAAAGATACTAAAAAAAAAAAGTATTTATTGTCATACATATGAATCCCTACATAGTGTGAAGCCCTCACCTCTCAATGGGTGACCTTCATTTCCTTGCTCAGCTGTTTCGCCAATTGTTAGTATTCTTGAAGTCCTCTCAATATTACTGCAACAGTTATGTGCCGCAGTTGAGCCTGCCAATGACACGAGACATTTAAGACAAATATACGTCATAAATAATTTCACCAAAAAAGCAAAACAACCAATGATGTGTATTGTTCGCCATACAAACCTTTAGCTTGAGGTAGTTTGCTGACTCTTGACACATTGTTTGTCCAGGAAGATGAAGCACCAGGAACACTAGGTTTCATCAGCATTGAGGAGGACTCACGCATTCGAACATATCCAGGTTCAAGAATGGTAGCTGGTGATTGAAAGGATCCTGAAGGTTGTGAGAGTGTTGAGGCTGCAAAGTATGATATATGTGAGACAAGCTAGTTTTGCTTACAAACTGGACACATAAATCACATTTAACAGATAGCCTCACCATTTTTTGGAGCTTTCTGCGGATAAGGATGTGCAGCTTTTCTTTTGGGCCGAGGAGGAGGTAGATGTTCACCAGTTCCATTCTTCTGAACCTTTAGAAAATATTTCTGTGCATGGCTGCGTATCTGTAATTTTTTTCCAATTCTTAAATACTTCTAGCCATATTTATTCTCAAAAAGGACTTAGAACGTGAAAAAAGAAATAATATATCAACTAAAACATAGTCATGAGAAGGCTGCAGCCCCCCAAAATGACTACTCAGAGACCTTCGCATATGATAGCAAATTGAGAGGTGGGAGTTTAGTTAACAATGGAAAATTCAAATTAAGAAAACTACAAGGGGTAAAAATATCACAAAAAAGTGTTAAAGATTTCCAAAATGCAGATCTCAATTTTCTCAGAGCAATCAAAAGATTGTATTGCAAAGTACCTGAATAACTGTCTTAGACCCAACAAACGCCTCAATCTTTTTCCAGTCACGGTCAAAGCTGAGCAATCAAAAGAGTAAACTTCAGATAAGGACATATTAAAATAAAAAAGAAGGCAAAGAATGAACTTAAACTATCATGAAAGCTCCATAACTCATCTGTTCTGTTTTACTTGTCTTTGAGTTAGTACCACGCACAGAACATAATACCAAACGGTTTGGAATTGGAGGTTAATATGGAAAAATTGTAAATTTTCAAGACAGCACTTTCATTGCATTGAGAAGCATTTAGAAACCAAATACAAAAACTACACTCACAGTTGAATAATTTCTCTCCCACTACATCCAATTCTGAACCTTTCACTACCACCATTTTGAGAATTTGGTTATATTTGAAGCTACATCAGAATAGTCAAACACCAAGCACTCTCAGCTAAAAGTTCAACCTTTCACTAAATTTGCAAATAAAAAAGTCTGAGAATGAATAAAAAGGAAAACCCTAATTGAAGCGGAAGCTGCAAGCAAATTCATCAAAAGAAACTGAAGAGGGAATTTACAGCTGGAGAGCTTCCAGAAACTTGTCGTGTTCGGGTTCTGTCCAGCTCTCTCTGGACTTGGTGATGGTGTAAGCTTTTCGGACCTTCTTAGACAGATCCTCCGACCCGGAACACGCTGTCGCCGGCGACGCCGGGAAAGGTTCGAGTCCCGGTAACGCCATTCCATTCGGATCCAGGTAGAATCCCTCAGTCGGGTTCGGGTTCTTCGACACCATGTGTAATAAAACTGAGGTAAGATTCGAGGGTTTTAGCTTTGAGTTATAACGGAGAACTGAAATGCGGCTTTTAAAGAGACAAGAGAGATGGAATCTGATACTTCATAGGATTTGATTCAGCTCAGACGAACGACGTATAAGAATTTGCCACGTTATCCAGACCATAATCTTTTAAAATCGTAAACGTCTTTCTTAAGCATCCATATAATATTTGATGGGAGTGACTATTAATCTATTATTGCCCTACACCCCCTGAAAAAAGGGCTTAAACGACTTCGTTCGTTGTCTTAATTAATAATTAACATATGATTAAGTGCTTTCACTTAACTTAACGATATTAATCCCTTTAGTAAATGTCCGCTTCACGTGGTCTGCGACGCACCAGAATATGGCCTCCTGTGGTAGAATTTGATTAGGTGAGTTTAACATAGGCCGATATAAATTGCCACATGGGGTTAGTCCTGCGTATCGGAGTTGACACGTGGCGAATATTCATGGACTGATGGTTGCTCAAAGGTGGTGTTGGGTGGCCAACGATATCGCCACATGATGGATTTGAAGCCCATAGAAGACTAGAAGATATTTAACGTGGGACCTACTGAAATTGCACCCATGCAAAGTGTTCCCTCTTCTTCAGATATTTTCTGTTCCTTGCAAAGTTTAAGCTCTTTCAGAGGCCTAACTTTGGCGCCGAGTAGTTTTCAAGTGCATGCAACATTATCTAACAACATGTGAAATTTCCCTTAAAATGCGAGCTTTGGAAAAGTTAATAACACATAACCTTACCATCTTGTTAAGTCACCGTTTCATTGCAATAGTTTAAGCTATTATACGAGGTCAATTTAATTGATTTTATATATTAACTAATACATTCTCTCAAACAAAAGCTTTTTGAACTTGAAACTTACACAAGTTTAGTCTACCTTGTACTGAATAATAGATGAATAGTAGGATTTAAACTTATGATTACTTGATCACAAAGGTTATGATACCATGTTAAGTTACTGTTTCATTACAATAACTTAAGTTGTTGTGTGAGACCAACTTAATTAATTTTATATATTCTCTAACACCTCTTAGCCTTATATAATAAAGACGTTATTTTCATTAAACTCATGTATAATACATATATAAATACATGTAATAGATCATCATATAAGGATCATTCCCAATGATATCATATTTGTCATTCTTAGTTCCGACCAAAGCAAGATTGATAAAATAATTCAATTTTAACTCAAAATTAATATGTAAAATTTAATATAAATTTGACATGACTCGGTTTCAAATTTTACTATTTCAAATTTTAAGTTAAATATAAATTTAATTTTTATTTTTTATTTTAATTAGATTATTTAAAATTTTAAAAATGCTCTTTTTAAAAAATAACAAAATTTTTAAATCTTGGCGGTAAAATCAATTTAATTTTTTATACATATATTATAAAATTCTATAACCAAACAATCCATCTTATTAAATGTGTGCTCCGTTTGGGCATGCTGAAAACGGTGGTCGAAGTAGCATATGCAAAGGTTGTCCCAGTTTTCTCCACGGATGTGGTTAACCGTTAACGTCTTTACGGCTTTGCCGTACTTAACTCCCAACTTCTCCGCACCTGCTTAATGAATAAGACAGCGGTCCAACCGTCATAGGCTCTTGGGGAGAAGGTTCGTCATCAAGCCTATCTTTGCAATAAATACATGGGATAGAGCAAATTTGTGGCTGGAGAAGGATGACATAGAGACGATCTCATGCAAGAGTGCTTGCTCACGACACGACTCACTGTTAGAACTTACAACGGCTTACAGGTCGTAACAGAAAAAGAAGTTAAACTCAGATTTTATTTTAAAATTAATTGATAATAGTTGAAATAATTCACTAAATTTATATATTAGTTTTGTTTTTATGTTGGATAAATTTTCACTTTTTATATTTCAACGCTAACGAAGAAAAGCCTAAAAATCCAACGAAAAAAACTTTTCAACGTCTTGTGATCATAAATTATATTTTTGAATGTTTTAAAAATATTGAGAATTTCAAAATCTTAAATCCTTAGTTCCCTCTTGATAATATTTTTTATTCTTTCAGCTACAATATGTAATTAAACATTAATTAATCTAATATTAGTTAAGCTTACATCCAACTTGCATTTGCCTTTCTTTTTTATAAATTTTAGAAATTTATAATTCATAATTCATCACTCTAAAATTTTTAAAGTTGATATATAATATTTCTAATTATATATGATCTTATTTAGTTTTAATTCAATATTTTCTTATGGTCTTCTTAAAATCCTTCATAAATTGTTCCTTCATAAGTGAGTTCGTTGAAGAGTTTACTTAATATCGGTTAAATTTCTACAACGGGAGTGAAAATTACACAATATAATCTAATGTTGTAAAATTTTGTATGAAGGTATAATATTTATTGATGTAAAATATACTTTCTATTAAATTACAATAATTTATATAAACTTGACACTTATTAAATATTTATTCTTAACTGTGAGAAGTAATTAATTATTGTTAATGTTTTAAATAACAATAAAAAATATGAATAACTTTTATATATAATCTAACACTTAAAATTTTTCATTTTGAATAAATATATAATATTTTTGTATAGTGTATAAGTCAAGTTTGGCGTCTTTCCTTTGATCTGTCCTGTCAATTATAGATTTATACAACGAAAAGGAGAGCTCATCCATACTTATTAAGTCCAGGTCATTTGCGGTGAAGGAACGCAACGTGTCGTTTCCCGATTGTTAATTTATTGATTAGTTCTTAATTATCATTTACGAATTACGATTGACTTATGCTTAGACTTGCTCTTGGCTCGTCAATATAAAAGCTACCAAGCTACCACGAGGAGCCTTGAAGCCAAGTTCAGTTCCAAGTTCCAACCATCGTCCTCTACTCATCTTAAGTTCTACCGTTTACCTCCATAACCATTGCTTAAACCTCTTTGGAGTTCAGGGAAATGAAGGTTAGAGTCGTACACACGATTTTATCATTTTCAATTTTTCTTCACTTAGTGTATTTCTCATGGACTTATAACACTCCTTGATCTTGTTCTGTGGGCAGAAAATAGTACTCAAGTTGGAACTCCACGATGAAGGTGATAAGAACAAGGTGATGAAGGCAGTCTCTAGACTTTCGGCTTCAGGTATCCAATCTTAAACTCATTTTCCTCACAAGTTTGGTTAAAAAGTACGATTTTGTACTTCAAATAGAACTGTTATTCTAGTTCAAAGTATCGGAATCTGACAAGTTTGAGTGGCTTGTGAAGGGATTGAGTCAATCTCTGTGGAAATGAAGGCCGGTAAGTTGACGGTGGTTGGAGACATAGATCCTGTGTACGTAGTAAAAAAGTTCAGAAAGTTTTGTCGCTTAGAGATTCTCTCCGTAGCACCAGCAAAAGATGATGAAAAGAAGAAAGAAGAGAAGGAGAAGGACAAGGACAAGGACAAGGAGTCTCACCTTGCTTGTTCGTATTATTACCCTAATTATTACTGTAGAGTTATCGAGGAAAATCCAAATGCTTGTATAATTTGCTAATTTTTGGTCAAGAAAAGAAATTTTACTATATAAAAATAAGCAAATAAAATGGTCAGTTAATTATTAATAAAAAAGATAGCGTTTTAAATAGAGTTGTTACTCAAACCATAGATCTTGGGATTACTTTTACTTACGTGAAATATTATATGCAAATTAAGATAATAAAGTTCAATTTTGTGTGCAAATGTCGTGTTCTTTGAATCACTGTTTTCACTGTTATAATATGAAATTAAGCTTTAGATGGACATTCCATTATTTGTCAAAAATTATTATCTACAGTCGTTTTTACGTCGCCTTGGTCCATCGGTAATTCCATCGTTAAATTGTCTTCTCAACAGAATGTTTAGATTTTCTGTTGGTAATATTTGTCGATAAATGATATTTTTCTTGTAGTGAAGTGGTTAGTTAATTATTAAAAAAAAGATAGTGTTTTAAATAGACACTACAAAAAATTATCATTTTACCGACGGAAATTACCGTCGGTAAATGGAAAATTTCCATCGGTGATAGTAATCACCGACGGAATTTGGTGCCGGAAAAATCGGTCGGTGAATTTTCCGTAAGTAAAAATAAGCAAGTAAAGTGGTCAGTTAATTATTAATAAAAAAGATAGCGTTTTAAATAGAGTTGTTACCCAAACCATAGATCTTAGGATTACTTTTACTTATGCGAAATATTATATGCAAATTAAGATAATAATGTTCAATTTTGTGTGCAAATGTCGTGTTCTTTGAATTGTTACTTTCACTGTCATGATCAGAAATTAAACTTTGAACGGATATTGTGTTATTCGTTAAAAATTATTATCTATTGTCATTTTTACGTCGCTTTAGTCTGTCAGTAAATTTCGTTACTAAACTGTCTTCCCGATAAAATGTTTAGATTTTCCGTTGATAATATCTATCGCTAAACAACATTTTTTTTGTAGTGAAGTGTTCAGTTAATTATTAATAAAAAAGATAGTGTTTTAAATAAAGTTGTTACCCAAACCATAGATCTTAGGATTACTTTTACTTATGCGAAATATTGTAAAGCAAATTAGTAGATTAAAGTTCAATTTTGTCATTCCCGGGGCCAGTGACGGAGTCAGAAATTTAAGATAGGAGGACCCAAATAAAATATAGATTTAACAAAAATTTTCATATCAAAACTAAATAAAAAAATAAAGTTTTATTAAAAATAAAAGATAAAAAATTAATTGTATTAGTTAATCAAGTAAATAATTATATTTCAATCCTATATAAATAAATATTAATAATAAAGTTATTATATTTTGTTAAAATA
>JANIJH010000007.1:58363437-58376075 GCA_024520975.1 Erythroxylum areolatum
CCATAGTAATTAGGGTAATAGTAAGAATAAGCAAGTTGAGAAGTATAATAGTGCTTGTAGGCCTTAAGAAGCTCGGACTCATAATAATCCTTCTCTTCAGGTGTTTTGGCTTTATCGTCTTTCGTCTTTTCATCGTCTTTTGCTGGTCCAACGGAGAGAATCTCTAAGCAGCAAAACTTTCTGAACTTATTTGCTACGTACACAGGATCTATATCTCCAATCACAGTCAACTTGCTGGCGTTCATGTCCACAGAGATCGACTCAACCCCTTCACAAGCCACTCAAACTTGTCAGATTCCGAGACTTTAAAATAGAATAAGAGTTCGATTTGAAGTACAAGATCGTACTTTTTAACCTTTTACTTGTGAGGAAAATGAGTTTTAAGATTGGATATACCTGAAGCTGAAAGGCTAGAGACTGCCTTCATCACCCTTTTCTTATCACTTTCATCGTGGAGTTGCAACTTCAATACTATTTTCTGCCCATAGAACAAGATCAAGGAGTGTTATAATTAAGTCCATGACAAATACAGTAAATGAAGAAAAAAAGAAAATGAAAAAACGTGCGTACGACTCTGACCTTCATTTCCATGAACGCCAAAGAGGTTTAAGCTATGGTTACTTATGGAGGTAAAGAGTAGAGCTTAAGATGAGTAGAGGAAGATGGTTGGAACTTGGAACTGAACTTGGCTTCAAGGTTCCCCGTGATAGCTTTTATATTGACGAGCTAAGAGCAAGTCAAGCAGAAGTCAAGCTTAAATAACAAACAATGAACGATCGAGGAAAGGACACGTGAGGAATTGTGTTCTTCACGCGCAAATGACCTGGACTTCAATAATTCTGCTTTGTGGAAGAGCTCTTGTTTCTCTAGTATAAATCTATAATTGACGAGAGATCAAAGTACAGACACTAAATTTGACTCATATCCTAGACATAAGTTTATTCAAATTAAATTTTTAAAGTGTTAGATTATATAAAAATTATTCTTATTCTTTATTTTTATTATATACAAAATCTTAACAATAATTAAAATACTTTTTGCAATTAAGAATAAATATTTAATAACTGCCAAGTTTATATAAAGAATTGTAATTTAATATAAAGTATAATTTCTATAGATAAATATTATATTTTAGTACAAAATTTTAAAGTATTAAATGACATTGCATACATTTTATTCTCACACTAGAAATTTAACAATATTTAATACAAATATTAAATAAATTCCTCCATAAACTTACTTATCAAGCAAAACTTACGAAAGATTTAGAAAGTACTTTAAGAAGAACTAAGGAAAAGCATAGGTCATACAATTTACTTATCTAAAATTTAACAAAAATATCACGTTAAGCCTCTTCTGTTTAATTAATTAATATTATAAAATTTAATTAATAAAATTGTGTTTAAGAAAATAGGGATCTAACTTAATGATAAATTTCTAATTTCACTATTCTATCTAATATAATAATAATAATACCATATTCATAAAATGACCTAATAACTTGACTGGATCTATCCCTAAAGGTTAAAAGTGTATTTTGAATGTTAATGTTTATGAAATAAAACTAATTTTTTGAAGCATTTAAATTTTCAACATATTTAAAATGTTTAAAATGGTGTGGACAAAAAAATTAATAGAGTTAACTTATCGTTCGTTAAAAGCTAGATTAATATAAATGTTATTATTTTTATTTTTAAAATAATAAGCGAGCTCCTTTACTGTTATTTTTTAGTTAATTTTAAAAAGTTAATTATATAATATTAGAGCCTTTTTTATTTAAAAATAAAAATTATGACATATTAATACTGATGTGGCATTTAATTAACTAATTCTGTTAAATAAATAATTCAAAGAAAAATAAAGATATGATTTTGGTAAGGCGAAACGACAAGGACTTAACGTAAGCATAATTCAACCGTAAAAGTAGTCGCTGGAGACTCCGAGTCGCAAAGGTGGAGATCAACTTTTTATATTACAAAATTATATTAACGTGAATCAGGTGAATGGCTTTAAATTGAAAAGACAAAAAGGAAAATAGGATAATGGAAAGGACTTTAAATTGAAAAGAAAAGACAGAAAGGACATGCCTGCGGCCCTAGCCCAGAACTTTCGTCAATAAGTATTGCCTGATAAGTTTATTGAAGAGTTTACTTAATATTGGCATTAAGTAGGACATGTTTAATCTCTTAGTGGACTGCTATTAAAGCCTGCGATAACTATATGTGGGATTGACGTAAAATGGTTACATGTGTTTTTGGAAATGTGGGATACATTTCACGTGTTTTTGAAAATGTGGATTTGTTTTTCACTTGTGCAATGTTTCTTAAAAACCACACGAAGAGTTTCATTCTTTATTGTTGTCTCATCATTTGCATAACTAAAAAATAGAAAACGAAATACCCCCTTTTATTTAAAATAAGTATCATTTTAGAGAAATGCACACTTATTAAGAAAGCTAGTAAAATATTTGATATACTCTTATTAATTGCATGTTAAATTGTTTTGAAAATATAATCTGTATAATTAGGAAGTGAGAGAAATTAAAGGATAATTTTGGAAGTAAAATTATAAACATGTATGAAAAATCGTGAACGATACTTAGTTTGAATAATTAAAATCTCTCTAAAACGATACTTATTTTAAATAGGAGGGAGTAGATGGTCTTCTTTAACTCCAGTTTCTATTGATTTTCTGATTTTCAATGCATAACGTATGCTTTGGTTATGGTGTATTAACTGCAAACAATTGCGTGACAGACAATGGGTTTCCACTTACTCAAGCATTCATGTCCATTCAATCAAACTTCTATTTATGTTTCAGGTGGCCATTAAATTCATTCTTTTGGATAACGTTTGCTTCAATGAATGTTAATGTATGTTTGGTTAATAGGTTTTATTGTGCTTCGTGGCTGGCGAAAGACGAAATCAGGACCACTGGAGGCAGTTGTAGCCACAAGTGGTTAAAGAACCACCACTTTCGGTGTTGGTGATTTCTCACTCTTGAGAGATTTCTCTCACTAGAGTTTTATGTGTATAAAAATTAGTGATTTTCATACCTTTGAAGATGGTGTAGAGTGTAATCTTGAGGTACAAGGTAGCAGATCTGACTATAGATTAGTTTTTTTTTTTTTTAAAGAAACGGAAGGTTTTTGGACAAGAAGCGGCGCGTGCGCCGTATGCGTCTCCTAGTCAAAAGCGTCAGCTGGCCAGGAGGCACACTTGCAGCACTTGCTGTTTTTATTTTTTATTTTTTATTTAATTTTTTATGATTGGATTAATTAAATAAAATTATTTTTAAAAAATAAAGCCAAATTCTCAATTTATTTTTCATAATTAGATTATGTCAAATAAATTCATATCATAAGATTATATTATTTAGAACGAGATTTTTTAAATCCCTCATTAAAATATTTACATGTTTAGAATATGAATATTGTCTTTCATTATTATATAGTTAAACAAGAGTTTTGTTTATTGTTAGGCTTGTTGAGCAAACTCAAGACCGGTTTAATTCGAAGATGTTTAGTCATATAACGATGGTTTTATTTAACTAAATTTATATAATTTGGACGAATAAACTCGTGATCGTATTAATTTAGAGGCAAGGTTTGGAATATATTATTAGATATGTTTTTGACAAAGAGTTGTCCCCTAACGGATCTAGGAATCACATAAGATGCGATTAATAAAATGTTATCTACCTACTTGTTAATTTAATTGGTTTGTTGAGCAAACTCAAGATCAATTAAATTAAAATGGGATCCTAGCCCACTAGAAAATTATGTGATAATTTGTTGAATTAATAGTGAGGGCCATTAATTTGTTTAAAATAATGGGAGTAACCAAAAATTTAAATTCCTTATTTATATTGTTTTACGACATAAACTAATTTTTTGTTTTTGACGAAACAATTTTTGAAAAATGAGTACGAACTTGTCCCTGAGGAGTATTATGGATGCAAACAAATTGACTACACCAAATATTTCAGACTGGTTGCGTAACCTTAAAATTGTGCTAAGGTAAGAAAAAAATTATACGTTCTTGATACTAAGCTTCCACCTGAACCTGCGCAAAATGTTGCTAATGAGGATTGGGAATATTATCAAAGTCATATAGATGACAATGAGCAAGTGACATGCGTGATGTTAGCCAACATGTCTCCCCAGCTTCAGAAGCAACATGAAAATATGAATGCAAGGGAAATGTTCTTGCACCTTCAAGAGTTATTTGGTCCACAGAGTTAGGAGGAGAGGTTTGAGATTGCGAGAGCTCTGTTTCAATATCGGATAACTCCTGAATCAGCAGTGGAACTTTATGTTCTACAGATGATTGGCTACATTAAAAAATTATGCCAATTGGGGTATGACCTAAACCTCGAGTTGAGCATTGATTTAGTGCTCCAGTCTTTTACCTCGAGTTTTTCAAAATTTATTATGAACTTCTACATGAACAAAAAGGAATGCCATTGGCTAAATTACTCAACATGCTCAAGACCGCTAAGGGATGCCTTAAGAAGGAATCTAGTTCTGTTCTTGTTGTTGAGCCTTCTTCTTCCAAGAATAAGGGTAAGACCCTTAAGAACAAGAACAAGAACAAGAACCAGAAGGCTTTTGTTAAAGTAGCAAAGCTAGCAGGCGGTATCAAGAAGAAGAATGAAAAGGGCATCTGTTCCCATTGTAGCATAGCTGGCCATTGGAAGAGGAATTGCAAAGCTTATCTTGCTAGCTTGAAGAAAAAGAAGTTAATCATAACTTAAACTTCAGGTTTGTTTATGATTGACATCAATCTTTCTACTTCTGTTTCGCAATCTTAGCTATTAGATACCGGATTTGATTCTCACATTTGTAACAATGTGCAGGTACTGACAGACAGTAGAGCGATAAGAAAAGGTGAAATGGACTTACGATTCGGTATTGGAGCAAGAGTTGCTGCATTAACTATTGGAACTTGTAGTTTAGCTTTGTCTTTGGTCATATACTTGAACTAAATAATTGTCATCATGTTCCTGTCATTAAAAGAAACATTATTTCTATTCCATGTTTGGCCATGAATGGATTTCTTTTCAATATTAAGATTAACAGTTTTTCTTTTTATAAAGATGATATTGTGGATCTGGTATACTAACAAATGGTTTATATGAATTAGATCTTGAAAGACTAATTCTACAAATAAATAGCAGGAAAAGGAAATTAAGTGACCAAAATCTTCTTATTTATGGCATTATAGGTTAGGTCACATTAATGAAACGAAAATCACTAAGTTACATAAAGAAGGATATTTATATCCTTTCGATTAGGAATCATATCAAACTTGTAAATCTTGTTTAAAGGATAAAATGACCAAAGTTTCCTTTCGTGGAAAGGGACAACATACTAATAAGCTGTTAGAGCTTATAAATTCAGATGTATGTAGCCCTATGTCTACTTAAGCTAGAGATGGATTTTCATATTTCATAACAATCACAGATGACCATTCAAGATATGGTTATATGTATTTAATGAAATACATGTCTGAAGCATTTGAAAAGTTCAAATAATTTAGACTTGAAGTAAAGAAACAAACTGATAAGAATATTAAGACACTTAGATCTGATCGAGGTGGTAAGTACTTGGACCATGAGTTTCTTAGTTACTTAAAAGAGAATGGAATTCTCTTACAATGGACTCCACCTAGAACTCCACAACATAACGGGGTTCTAAAAGGAAAAACCGTACTTTATTAGATATGGTACGTTCCATAATGAATTATGCAGCTCTTCTAGTTTTATTTTGGGGATATGTTTTTAAAACTGCTACTTACCTATTAAATAGAGTTCCTTCCAAATCAGTTGATAAGACTCCATATAAAATATGGACTGGTAAAAGACCAAGGTTGTCACACGTAAAAATTTAGGGATGTGATGCTTACGTAAAGCGTGCAATGTCTGATAAGCTTGAAGCTAATCAGATAAATGCATGTTTGTGGGGTATCCAAGAGAAAGTTTTGGATATCAATTTTATCATCCGCTTGAGCAAAATGTATTTGTTTCAAGACATGCTATATTCTTAGAAAGAGAATTTATTCTCAAAGAAAGTAGTGGGAGTGATGTGGAACTTAAAGAACTTTTAAAACCACAAACACACATCCAAATGGAACAAGAACCATAAGTTGATACATTAAATGTCCAATCAATGGTTCAAGAAATACATAGTCAGCGACGGTCTGGAAGGGTAGGTCATCCTCCTATTAGATTAGATCTACATGTTGAAAAAGGAAATGATGATGCTTCACTTATGAATAACTAGGTTAAGGAAGCAAATTCAGACATTGATTCTTTAAAATGGCAAGAAGTCATGAAGCCCGAAATGGAATCCTTGTACACTAACCAAGTATGAACTTCTGTGGATGCACCTAAAGGTATAGTATCTATTGGGTGCAAATGAATTTTTAAGAGAAAAACTGACATGGATGTAAATCTGATTTCTGTTTTAGAAAATAAACCTAGGCCTTTATACTAAAATTATCAATAAAAGTAATCAAATATCTACTACCTCTATTAGATGGAAATTTCAAAGTACATAGATCTGAATGAATAATTTCCATTAGCTTCTTTTTTTTATAGGACTTTTCAATTGGAAATACATCCTTATGCTTTTTTCCCATCTCACATTTCTCACATATGTGGTTAGGAATACTCAAAACAGATAAGCCACACACAAGCTCTTTTCTTGATTCTTGATGAATTTTTAGTGAAAATAGACGGTTAGAAGATATTTTTATCTTTGAAATAAATCTTCCACTCTTGGCTATCAAGGTATAAAAATCATGATGAATATGCATTTTATAACTTTTCCTCGGTAATTAACCCGTGCTCAATAAATTATGATGAAGACCGGGAACATAGAAATCATCAAAGATAAAACTTTTAGAGCCATCCTTTAGCTTAATGGATACTCGACCTTTTCCTAAAATAAGAATATTTGAATTATTCCCAAATTTGACTGTTGACTGAACATTTTCATCTAAAGAGGAAAATAACTCCTTTATCCCACTCCATA
Source organism: Erythroxylum areolatum (assembly GCA_024520975.1). Classification (NCBI taxonomy): domain Eukaryota; kingdom Viridiplantae; phylum Streptophyta; class Magnoliopsida; order Malpighiales; family Erythroxylaceae; genus Erythroxylum; species Erythroxylum areolatum. Next base: position 58,370,474 of record JANIJH010000007.1, read on the forward strand.
AAAGAGTTGGTTGCTAGAAATAACTCTTCAATTATTAGAATGCTCACTATAATGTTGTTACTAACTTTCTACAACATTAGCCTGATAGTTATTCTGACATTTGGATTTACAATTAGTAATTTTATGTCCATACCTTCCACAATTAAAGTAATTAAACTCACATCTCTCTTGATATTGGTTACCTCGTCCTCTTTCTTGATTGGTAGGCCAAAAATTATTTCCTCCTCTTCCTTGACTGAATATTCTGGAATTGTTTTCTCTCCACTGGTTAAAATTATTGTTATGGCCTCTTCCTCTAAAACTTCCTCTTCCTTTACCTCTTAAATCTCATCTTCCTCCATTATTAAAACCACGACCTCTACCATATGCATTTTGATTAGGTTTTGCAACATTACTGAAATTCACCTGACTTTCTAAGACTTCTTTTGTTGTCTTTTTTGTTTTTTTTAAATATTTTGCTAACATGAATTTCAATACTTTCTTGCAACTTTACTACAGTCATAGTCTTCGTATCATGTGACTCTAGTATTGCAGTCACGACATGGTCAAATTTAGTAGACATAGTGCGCAGAATCTTTTCCACCACCTTATCATCTGAAATATCCTCTCCATACAGCGTCTTCTTGTTAACAAGACCAGTAACATGAGAAGCATATTGTTCAACATTTTTTGAATTAGACATTTCATACCTCCCATATTCTTTGTGCAAGGATTGCAACTTGGATTTTTGAGTCTTATCTCTACCTTTATAACCCAACTTCAAGATACTTCACACTTCTTTGGCAATTTTAGCATTAGCAATTTTGCCAAAAACTAAATAATCCACTCCTTGGTAAATTTAGGATAACGCCAATTAGTGCTTCCTTTAAGTATTTACATCAGCTCTTTTTTGTAAGTTTCGATCAATAAGACTTCAAATATTATGAGCCTTAAGAGACATTAAAAAATCCTAATAATTATAATCAAGTTTACTATCTAATTTGGGATTTGCCACCCAATATTATAACTATTTGACATCTCTCACTTTTAAATGAACCACTCTCTCACAAGTATAAGAGCGCTCTATTTTTTCCCTAACAAATCGCTTTAAAAACTAGAGATGGATGTAAAATGAGACAACACACTCGCACACACAAGAGAGAGAGAGAGAGAGAGAGAGAGAAAGAGAAGAGGAGAATTCATATAATCCCAAAAAAATACAATACAACTCCTTCAATTACACTTATTTTATAGGAAACAAAAACAATAAAATACAAAAGTTTTACTCACACAAGCAAACATCCTATTGGACCAAAATTTTGGTCCAATCATATGGAATGCTCAAGGAAGAAGAAAGCCCTCTCTCTCCTCTTGCTTCATTTCGACTATTGTCTCTCTCCACTTGGTTTGTGATGATTTCGGCTACTATTTAACGAAGTTGAATGTATTTGTCTGCTTTCCATGCACATTTATCTTGCTTTGTTTATTGATTGTTGTCCTAGGTGATAGTGTTTACTCCGGACACAACTTATGGGAAAAACCGTAAAAACAAAAAAAGAACAAAGAACAATACAAATAAGCTACAACCATTACTTTTTTAAAATACATTTTAAATTTCAATGTTTACAATAAAATATAACTTGAACCTAATGCTTATGAGCATTCAAATTAAATCTTGACATTTTCAAAATGAATAAAAAACATCTTAAGTAAAAGAAAATTTTGTCAGAATTAACTCTCTGATTAAATGCCACGTTAATATTGACTTGTCATTATTTTTTATTTTTAAATAAAAAGTAGGCTCTAATACTATATAATTAACTTTTAAAACTAATTAAAAAGTGATAGTGGAACTCGCTTATTATTTTAAAATAAAAATAATATCATATTAGTATTGATGTGGCTTTTAACTAACGGTGAGTTAGCTCTATTAAAATTTTCATCCACACCGTTCTAAACATTCTAAAAATGTTGAAAATTTGAACGCTTCAAAAAATTAGTTTTATTTTGTAAACATTTCGATTCCAAATATACTTTTAACCTCTAGGAATAGATCTAGTTAGATTAATAAGTTATTAGGTCATTTATCGATTTGGTATTGTTATTATATCAGATATAATAGTAAAGTTAGAACATTTTCATTAAGTTGGATCTCTATTTTCCTAAATCATTTTAATAAATAAATAATTCAAAGAAAAGTAAAGATTTGAGCTAAAGTCGAAATTGGTAACAACAAGGATTTAACGTCAGCATAATTCGACTGTAAAAGTAGCTGTGTAAGACTCCAAGTCCAAGTATTGGAGGTAAACTTTTTATATTACAAAATAAGACACGGGAAGAGAGATGCCACTTTCAACCCGATCCTTCCGGCCAGCTTGGTTTGATTAGGTCACAGGTTAAAAGTGGCAGTTCGATTAGGCAATGGGTTGAGGTTGGGTCATTCCAGTCTAACCCACGATTCGATCATTACTCCAAAGCTAATGTCATTTTTGACCTATTTTAACTGGGTTGAGTATATGCTGACCTATCCGATCAGGTTCCAGCCATTAGCATTTCTCCACGTGACGTGCATGGCTTTCAATTGAAAAGACAGAACGAAAATAGGATTAGACTTTAAATTGAAAAGTGAAAGGCCAAAAGGACAATGTAAGTAAAAGGCATGCGTGCCTGGACCTGGACCATAAGAACTTTTGTCATGGTTTTCTTTTTATTAACTAAATTGTTAGCTACGGGAACCGTATAAAATAAAATGGTTTAGAGTTCACGAAAATGTGGTGTAAATTGAATTAAAAAAATACAAAAAACAATAAAGATTCAACAAATTTTAAAAAATTAAAATAATTCTTTTTAAAATACTCTTAAAACCTTTAAGTAAGTTCATCGAAGAATTTATTTAATTTTAGTATTAAGTATTGTTAAATTTCTAGTATGAGAATAAAAATTACGCAATGTAATTTAATATTTTAAAATTTTGTACTAAAATACAATATTTACCTATATAATTATACTTTCTATTAAATTACATTTCTTTATATAAACTTGACACTTGTTAAATATTTATTCTTAATTGTGAAAAGTATTTTAATTATTATTAAGTTTTTGTACATAATAAAAATAAAGAATAAGAATAATTTTTATATATAATCTAACACTTTAAAATTTTAATTTAAACAAACTTATGATATTTTTGTCTAGTATATGAGTCACATTAGGTGTCTGTACTTTGATCTCTTGTCAATTATAGATTTATACTACGAAAACGAGAGCTCTTCCACAAAGCAGAATTATTGAAGTCCAGGTCATTTACGTGTGAAGAACATGATTCCTTACGTGTCCTTTCCTCGATTGTTCATGGTTTATCATTTCCGCTTGACTTGCTCTTAGCTCGTCAATATAAAAGCTATCACGAGGAACCTTGAAGCCAAGTTCAGTTCCAAGTTCCAACCATCGTCCTCTACTCATCTTAAGCTCTAGCCTTTACTTCCATAACCATAGCTTAAACCTCTTGGAGTTCATGGAAATGAAGGTTAGAGTCAAACAACCGTTTTTTCATTTTCTTTTTTTCTTCATTTACTGTATTTTTCTCTTGGACTTAATTATAAGACTCCTTGATCTTGCTCTATGGACAGAAAATAGTATTGAAGTTGCAACTCCACGATGAAAGTGATAAGAAAATGGTGATGAAGGCAGTCTCTAGCCTTTCAGCTTCAGGTATATCCAATGTTAAACTCATTTTCCTCACAAGTAAAAGGTTAAAAAGTACGATTTTGTACTCCAAATTGAACTCTTATTCTATTTCAAAGTGTCGGAATCTGACAAGTTTGAGTGGCTTGTGAAGGGGTTGAGTCGATCTTTGTGGAAATGAACGCCAGCAAGTTGACGGTGATTGGAGATATAGATCCTGTGTACATAGCAAAAAAGTTCAGAAAGTTTTGTCCGTTAGAGATTCTCTCTGTTGGACCAGCAAAAGACGATGAAAAGACGAAAGATGATAAAGCCGAAACACCTGAACAGAAGGATTATTATGAGTCCGAGCTTCTTAAGGCCTACAAGAACTATTACAGTTCTCAACTTGCTTATTCTTACTATTACCCTAATTACTATTGTAGAGTTATCGAGGAAAATCCAAATGCTTGTGTAATTTGCTAATTTTAATTTGGACGAGACAATATTTTTTGCTAGAGAAAATTAGTTAAATAAAGTGGTTAGTCGATCAATAAAAATAGAGTTGTTACTCAAACCATTGATCTTCGGATTACTTTTACTTATGTGCGAATTAAGAGGGCAAATGTGTATTCAATTACAATGCACTGAGATGAAGAATAAGTGAATGAACTATGCAATTTGTTTTTATCGAATCATCTTATTTTAAAATTTACCATGAAAATGATTTAGATATGACTTGACTTAAAAATTTATTTTAAATTTCAAATTAAGGGTAAATTTAAATAATGTTTTAAATTTTTTAAACGTGCTCAACTCGGATCGAGTTTTGAACTGCTTGTAAACTAAAAAACAAAGACAATTGGATATGGCCACTTTAGCCATTCATATCCTAGTGACAGTGACAGGGAATTGGTATCAAAATTTATGCATGCTTATGTCATTCTTGTTAATAATAAGTTTATTTTAATAAACATTTGATTATAAGACAATTCTTCTTTTTTTTTTTGAAATTGATTATAAGAAAATTCTTAGTTTAACTACTATTATATATATATATATATATATATATATATATATATATATTAAATGTTCTATAAAAAAACAATCCATCTTATTAAACGTATGATGCGTTCCAGAATCCTAAAAAGTAGAAGTGAAGGGAACGTATTATTAAAAAATCGAGTTGATAGAGTCCTGAAAAGTAGAAGTGAAGGGAACGTATTATTAAAAAATCGAGTTGATTCAGATAGTTTAATTTTAAAAATTTTGAACCAATTAATTTTTCAGTTCAATTAACTTATTAATATTTGTTGTTAAAGATTAATTAATTTATTAATTAATCAGATAAAATTTGTAAATTAATTAATTTGTATAAACTAAAATAAACTAATTAATTTTTTATAATTAAAAAATATATTTGATTTGGATGGCTCAATCGAAAAATTTTTGAATCGGACAACTTTTTAATTTAATTTACTTTAATCCCTATTGTTAAAAATTGATAAATTTATTAATTAATCGATTAATTTTATAAATTAATCAATTTTTATAAGTCATATGTGAAGAAAGGAACAATAAATATGTTAATTCGCTTATATATATATATATATATGTGTATGTGTATGGGTGTAAAAAATAAAGGAACATATATAATAATTTATAAATTAGATATTTTAGTTAAACCACTAAGATTTGAGTTTGGTAAGCCGAACTACAAGTAACTAACGTGAGTTCGGATCGTCTGTCTAAGTAAACCCTGTCTAACTCTGTCTAACCATTAAAATGCCAGCGTTTCTTATTAAAATCGGAGACCATGACTGGTCTGGGTCAGGCGCCTGTGGGACCCACCCACAGGCGCCGTTTAACTCATACGGCTTGCAAAAGCAAGCCAGCCACGGAGATGATTATTATTATGCAGGCAGCGTTTTATCTCCAATGTTTTTTGCCACTTCTACAC
>JANIJH010000007.1:58456881-58475891 GCA_024520975.1 Erythroxylum areolatum
AGATTTCGGTTACACATATACATCGGGAGGGAAATTTCGTTGCCGATGCTTTATCCCATCATGCTTATGACTTTAGTCCGGGTTTTCATCCTTTAGGTAGCCCACCGGATGCGGTGAATTCGTGGCTTTTTCATGATATTATTGGTGTTACTTATGTTCGTTAGTTAGAGACTTCTTTTCGAGTTTCGCCAGCTTTACTTACAAAAAAAAAAAGACTTCTCAAAAATTTACATTGATGCAAAATTTAGCTTGGTGTTAGTTACTATTAAGGATGATTAAATAACCAAAACCTGTTTTTAGACTACTGTCGTAAATTGAAATACTTCTGAATATTACGTGGGAATAAAAAAAATTATTAAAAAATGAGACTCAAGTAGCAAAATATTTGAAATTGGAGGACTTGAAGTTGAATTCGGGACTTTTCATATAAAACCGCCACGGGCCTTTCATAAATTGAATTCCCGCTTGTTCGGGTCCAGAGGAGTCTAGAAGGAAAAAAGGAAAAGAAGTACCCAAACACACGCCAATTTGATAAAACGGATAAGTTCGAATTCCAGAGAGAATGTCATCAAACGCGAAGGACGACGTCGATCGGTTGTTCGAATGCTTCAAGTGCGGGATCTCTCCTCCTGGTAAGTTTCTCGATTCTTAATGCACTTGTTTGGCAGCCGAGAAACCTGAGTAAAGTGAAAGAAAAAGAGTGATCTCGATTCCTAACAAACTTTTTTGCAAGCCGAGAAAACAGAGGGAAGGAAAGGAAGGAAAGAATGTTACAGAAGGAGAAAGGACATGAACTTTACTTCATTTCCGTTATTTTGCATAGTTTTACTTGTGATTTATGTAGTCATATCATAGTGACTTGGTGAAGTAGCATTTCATTTTTAAATATTAATGATAAAACTGTTGATAGATTCTTTGTTGACTCTCAACTTATGTAGCCTAATATGATAGCTGAAAATTTTGCTTGATCTAACTCTTTATGTGCTTGCTTCACTTGATTGTTTAATTTACTCTACATTACTAGATCTTTATACTGTTTCCGTTCTTCAATCTATGTCGAGTTATAAGCGTTGTTTGATTAGCAGTTTATGCAATTTTTGACTCGTAATTTTTGGTTAGAATCTGCTCTGAGAGAGAGAAAGAGAAGCAAAAACAAATTAAATCAAAGGAATGAGAAAATCAAAGTATTAGAATCTTCAAACACTCCATCTCCAGGATCAGAGAGGCAACAAATGTTGAATACAACAGATGGACCTTCTTCGTCCGAAAAAGTTCGTATCTGTGGTTCTTCTTTTATTAACCTATTAACTTATTTTCTTTATGATGTAAAACGTTACTTATATTGATATGCATTCATTCAAATAAGATGTCAATTTTTAATGTAAGGTTTTATCAGCTTCTATAATGAATATGCTGTCATTACTGTTACAGCTTGGTTCAACATCGAACAAAGTAAATAGAACTGGCTATGGAAGGAAGATATCTCCAGTGGTCTTCTATGGTTCTCCACACGGTGTGCCTCCAAAGAGGCCAATCAGTTTGTTGCGGTTGCTGCGTGAAATACGTATCGATCTTGCGAATGAACAACGGTCAAACTCAAGGTGCTTTTCTGATTCTAGAACCATCTTCTTTTTTATTTTAATTGTATGAATCCTTCAACTATTTTGATCTCTATGGTACTTGGACTCGGTTATCTATGAATTTGATTTTCTCAGGAAGGAAGTTTGGGCTACATTCCCACGACAACATGAAGCAATGAATTTTGCCAAAGAACATGAGCAGTTACGTGTATTCAGTTATCAAGACCACCACAACGGCACAAGAAGGTTCCTTGTTTCTACGTACAAGGAATTCTGGAGGAGGTTTTCTCCTTTCATTTTCTTTTGTTATTATTAAATAAATTAAATTATCTTTTTAAGGTGTCTAATCGTACTAATTTTCTAAATTTCAGGTACAAAAATATGGATTCTAAGTATCGCCATCATTATGAAGTGATTCAGGAGGTGATGAACTCTGGCTCTTCATTACCAGCAACATAGAAACTGTTGCACTCATACAGGATTAGTTAATTGCACATATAAAATCCTTGAAACTGCGTTTTTGTACTCGCATTGGCTACGCTTTCCGAAATTTAGTTTCTATGAGATCAAATTTAATTAAGTTTTGACATGAGGTTCTTGACATTGTAGTGAAAAGGTAATTTACTGATTTCTTCCAGTTTGATGTGTTGTCTTCAGGGTTTACCATGCCATCTGTATTTCGATTTGGAGTTCAGTAAGAAAGAGAATGTCGGAAAAGATGGAGATGAAATGGTTGATCTCTTGATTTCAGTTGTTCTAGAAGCATTGCATGAAAAGTATTCTATAATAGGAAATCAGGATTGGGTAGTGGAACTCGATTCATCTACGGAAGGTATGACATCTATCAGATGGATACTGTCCTTGTCTAGGTTCCCTTTTCTGGGTACGTGGACTTAGTATCCCATTTACACTTCCCAGAATTCCCATGGTTTTCCGCACAAACATGAGACGCATCGTGGTTTTCCTTTGTTGATTTCTCACTGATTATTATCTCCCAATGTAACTGTCCAGAAAAGTTCTCACGTCACCTGATCATTCGACTGCCTAAGACTGCTTTTAAGGACAACTCACATGCAGGTGCATTTGTTTCCGAGGTACTCTGAGTGACCAAAAATGATAACTGATTTAACTGTCTTAGTCAATAAGATATTTACTATTCGGTTCTAGTTGTAATTTTTCTAGCTGATTCCTAGTTGAAAATTGGAAATGACTTGAGAATTTCCCATAATTGGTGAGGTTAATGATTAGAATCTACTTCACTTAGTAGTTTATGCAATGATGTATTCCCAGATATGTTCTCGGATTTTAACTGGAAGAGATGGTAGGTTTGAGAAGTTGTTCGCAGCAAAAGATTCGAGCTCTTTGGAATCTTCAGGCCAACTTTTCATAGATAATGCCGTTTATTCTAGAAATCGTTGCTTCCGCTTAGCCCTTTCATCAAAGGCCGGAAAGACTTCTGTCCTCCTTCCTACCGGACGCTTTAAATTTAAGAGCATGGTAAGCTACTATAGTGGCCGGCATTAAGTAATTCAAGTTTTAATTGAGCCTTAATTGTAACCGATTTCCTGATCAGTTATACATATTCTCAAGTTCTTCTCCCCAATAGCTGGGATTATTTCATTAGGTTACTGGCCATATAATTTTTTTCCCCTTATTTTGCTTGTTTGTATGTATGGTGATAAGATAAACGGTGCCACCTCAACTTGTAGTTGAATCATAGTACTTGTATAAAACAACGGAATTGATGGGTTCGTGAAACTTTAGCAAGTAATACAATCCTTTTTTCCCCATTGTGCAACACTGATAGTCCTCGTTCAAAAATAGTGTGAAGAAGACATGTTCATGGCGTCCTTGATCTGCAACATGGATACTGATTGTGAGAAGCTTCTTGTCTGCAGAATGGACTTAGATTGTGTGAGGACCCTTCAGTTTGACACGGAGGTAGGTTGTAATCTCTCCATGAGAAATCTTATGAATTATGCTTCAAAATCATTCAAAATGCTTCATCCTTTATGAATTCAAGATTAGTTGATGGCGTATTGTCAGGTCAAGTTATACTGTGTTTGTATGGTCGGAAGAGGCTCAAGTGTGAAATTTGATTACTTTTTCAATGGGAATATGAATGCAGGTAAATAATAATTTCAGATGCCGTACCCAAGATTTATCACTTAATAGTTGCGCAAGTGATGCTTCAATAGCATACAAGATAGGGAAGTCACCATTTCCCGCGTTGGACAACTTCATAGAATCCATTGCATCCGTTGGAAGTGTATCAGGTGATTCCATTTTCAGTTCATCCAGAGTTTAATGTGTCATTCGAGTTAAGCTGCTTTCATATATGAGAAATTAGAGTCATTTGATTAAATCTTGTTGGATTGAATTTAAATCCTATTCTGGTTGAATTGAGCTTATGTATAAATTTGACAATCTTAACATTAACTTGAATCTTAAATTGGGCTCAAAAATAATAAATTAAATTAAGTTTGATGAGTTTAAATTGGAGCTTGAGTTTTAATATTCATGTTTAATTGAGCATGACAAATTCTTTTAACTTGACAAATTCTTTTTTTGAAATTGGGTTCAGGTTTTGGAATTAGGGTGTTAGACCTAACTTTAACTGTTTCAAACCAATTTCATTAGATTTCATTGAGGTTTTTCTGTTATTCTCAATCGTACATATTCTCCTGTAGTTATTTGACAGAGTGGATAGGTTATGATATTTCATACAAGATGAGTTGATAGTAAACAGGGGTATGATAATTTAAGAATCAAAATGAAGAAATGTAAAACTATTCCTTGGTTAAATTGAGAAAAAGGATTGTACAATTCAACAGGCAGTCCTTGGTACTAGTACTTCTAACATCGCTGAAAATGATGTTTAGCTACTAGAGATCTTTCCTTTATACAATATGTATTTCAATTTTTACTCGGCCTTTTGATGCAATATTCAGGGAAAGTTCGAAGCTGGTATTGGTTCTCGGAGTACGGCTTAATGGTCTACAGCATGTCAAAAAACAGATATTGTGAAAGAATTGGAAGAGAGCATAAGAGCAATAACGGTACAGAATCTTCCATCTCGTTCCATGGGTGTTGAAATTAGTGGTCTCAAATTTATTTAGGTTAATTACGTTAATTAAAATTTTACTTAGGGACTTAGTTTATCAGTTTGTTTAAACTTAGCTATCTCCAACATTTTTTTTTTAAAAATTTCTGTCTATACGGTATTGTATTCAATTTTAAGAATTTTAATATTACTTAATTTTACGTAAAATATGTAAAAACTAAGATGAATATGATTATGTGATTATTATTAAGAGATAATCAATAATTTTTAAAATAAAAATTAAATCCTATTATATTTAACTCATTTATATATCCCTTAGGACATGAATGCTAAATTATGTAGAAGCTAATACATGGAAATTGATTTTTTACCAAATCTTAGGTTGCTTTGTTTATGAAAATTTCATTATTACTTTGTACAGAGAGACATGTTCATGCCCTAAAATTTTTTCCTTTTCTTGTTCAGTTATGTATGTAGTCGATCTCAGAAGTGCAGTTTTTTATCAGAAATGTTATGATCCAGATTGCCGAGGTGCTGCGCTGCTTCTCTCTTTCTTTTTTTTTTTTTTTTTTTATGTGTTCGCATTTCCTTTGATGTATAAGTCATCACTTTGAGACTGGTCTTCTGATTGCCTCAGGTTACAGATCACCCTTGCGACCCATACCGACCAGCGCGATACCTGACCTTTCATTTTTCTACAACTCGGAGCAGTTACGTATCATGCATGAAATGGAGTTGGCTAATGACAACCTTGATTATGAATTTGTTAAGAGCAATAGTCATGCGCTTGAGATCCACAGCTCTGGTAAAGATACTTGGTGGCTTGAGGCCACAAAAGTTGCTGATGCTATTGAAACCCAGCAGAAAACTTTGACATTTGACGATATGGTCAGTAAAATTTGCCTTAATTTTTATATGTTATTCAGCTTTTCTACGGTTTAACAATTTGGACTTTGATTTAATTTTGAGTTCATCCTTAAAACTTAACAATTTTCTTTTGAATTTGAACACATAAAAAGCCAAAATTAACGGGTTATTCTAAATTTCATTAAAAAAATTTCTGGGTCAGGCCTTAGGATGCTCAGCCATACCCAGCACTTTTTCGCCAAATCCCAACTTAGTTCACCTCATTACCGTCAAAAAAGCGAAAACAGAAAGGTTATGTAAACTAGCATATATTTCCTTACGTCTCTTTTCTTGCTTAAACAGAAGGATGTGTTTAGTTAAATGGAAAAATAGTGCACATTTCATTGTAACTGAAGTATCTTCATGACCTTAATTTTTTTTTTTTTTTGGCATACTGTATTGGACATCGATTAGTCACTGACAATTCCTTTTAGCAGAATATTAACGACGAAGATGACTGGTGGAGTGCTGTTGAAATGACTACGTGCCAGACTGAACTGATGCAGTCCAACTAAAGTTTATTGACTAAGGGACTTTAGAATTCCAGCTTTCTTCAGACTGAACTGATGCAGTCCAACTAAAGTTTATTAAGGGACTTTAGAATTCCAGCTTTGTTCTCCGTCTTCCTTCGGTCAGAGTTCAAAATCTATTGATTTCGTTGATAAACGTCTAATATTTTCAGTTTGCGATCGAAGAGAGTTGCTGGACCTTGAACCGATGAAGATAGCCAGTGACCAATGGACCTAGTTAGTCTCACGAAAGTTGCAGTCGCACGGTGAGTTCTTCCCGCACTTGTATTTAGCTTCTTGAATCCACTGCCTTGTATAGAAAATAAGACGGAACAGATCTTCTGTTCCCTCCATCTCCCATGTTATCCTGTGCCGAAGTTATCTCAGTCATTCATTATAATAAACTAGATAGGTAAGATTATTTGGACCCAGAAGGACCTCTTGCGAGAGTCGATAGTCGGTGCAACCACATCTCATGTATTTAATAGGATCAATAGATTTGATAGTTTTCCCTGTAGTTAGTTAATACATCTCATTTGTTTAATAGGTCAATAGCTTTGATAGTTGTCCCTGTAGTTAGTTAAGTCACCGTGGCGTTTCATCATCCATTGGGGAGATAGACTTAAGGTAAAGTTAATCAATATAAAAATTGAAAGGTCTAGACATTTCAATTGGCTGCACCAGTCCGACCTAAGTTGCAAAATACGCCGAAATAAGGACCCTTTATGATCTTAACAAAATTGTAGTGTAACACATTTCTAAGCTTCGGATTTTGTTTTCGATTTTCTTATCTAGGTTCTCACAATTTTCGAAATAAAGAAATATCATATAAAATTTTAAGCAGCATGCATAGCCACATTTTTTTTATGTTTAATATAATGATATTGAAAATATCTATAATACAAAATTAATTCACAATAAACAATCATAAATTATTATATATAAAAATATTTTTCTATATACAATTTACTTAATTATAATAGTCAAAATAGTAGATAGTCAATTAGATTGATTACTTATGTTATTGTTAATTGGACGCAATAATGTTTGATTATTGTTAACTAAGGTGGTTATTAGTTCAGCCTAAATAATTTGAAATGGAGTGAAAATAATGAGTTAACATCGGATTTGATAGCTAGGCCTACGTCAAATATTTTTTAGTCTAATAAACTTTCATCGTAACTAATTCGTTCTCATTATAATTAAAGTGAGTATGTTTATGTCATTTAAGATATTTAAAAAGTAATTATTAAAAATAAAACAAGCATTTTTTTTCTATATGAGTTCAAGTTGAACGGCGACTTTTCTGATTAACAATTACAAATTTTCGTGCACCTTTTCATATTGTACTCGTAGAATCATTTTTATCAAGGGATCACTTAACATTGCTGTTATTTATATTGTACTTTTTACTTTAATTATCTTAAATTTGGTCTTTGTTTCTTTACGAAATATTTTCAGAATAAAAATTCTATTTTTAAATGTTTTTTTGAAAAAGGTAAAAATAATACTTTAACGCTTTTTACTAAAAGCTTAAACAGTAATTTTGTGCTATTATTATTATTTTAATATGTTTTAAGGAAGCTATATTTTACATTCAGACAAAACAAAAATAAAATTTGATTTTAAATAATATCTGATTATTAAATAAGATATATAAAAAAATTCAATTTTTGAGATAGTTATATTACAAAAGACAAATTTTGAAATTTTGAAATGTTTTTCATAGAATTTTATTTTAGCACATTGATGACTACACTTTTTGAATTAATTTGAATTTTTTTGATAAATCAGTCAAATAATTTTTCAATTTGTAAAATGTTAAAAAAATTGCTTAAAAATTATTTAAATTTACATTAGCTAAAATAAAATAAAGATGGGTTAATAAAAGAAAATATGATAATAATAAAAATAATTTGTTAAAATTAAATAAAAATTGATAATAAGTTAGGTTGTGAAAAGTACAAATTATAAAATCGAGAAAATTTTGAAAACTTAAATTTAATTATATACACCTCTTTATTAGAAATATAAGCAAATAGGTTGAATTAAGAAATAAAAACGTTTGAAAATTAGCATTAATGGAACTTATTAACATCCAAATTCCCATGTTTTGGCCATTTATAACGTTTAAAAGTAATGGCGAAATAAAAGATGCAATTTTTTAGCTAGGAGTTCTCTTGAGGAAACTTTATATGATTTCAACTTAAAGTTATTTTTGTGAGTATTAATTACAAAATTTCATATACTTTTTTATATTGCAGTTACAGAATCTTTTTTATTGAGGGAAGTTTGTTATAATTTTTAATTTAAATTCTTAATTTTGGTCTTTATTTGTACTTGCTTGAAAAAATAATCTATGTCAAGCGGAATGAAATTGTTACTTTCAATATAAACACTAAAATTTTGTATTAAGAACTTATTGAATTAATATTTGAATATGAATTAAAATAATTTATAATATTTCCAGTGTTACGTTAGTTATATGTTTTTTATATTGAAAACCAATTACAGTAACATTATATTATTATATTATTTTAGCTTTTATTTAAATTCCTATATTGTAGTTAAATAAATTGAAATAAAATTTAGTTTATTGGTTAATTGAAAATAAGAAATTTCGGAGTTTATTTTTACTTAAACTAGATTTGGATTTCTATTTCCAATACTATTTTTAAAATATAATTATTTAAGATAAACTAAGAGTTTAGAATCCTAGAAGTGTAATAAAATTTTTATCATTTAGTAAATACCTATAATGATTGAATTTATATTGTCGAATAAAAATTTGATAAGTTGATTATAAGACAAAATTAGGTTTCAAAAATTATATTTTACGAGTTTTTAAAGATTGAATAAGTCAAAAGCAAAAGTTGAAAATAGAAAGGTTAAGTAAATACATTTTATATAATATTTATTAATAATTACTAGTAAAAATTTTATTACATTTTATTCAAATAAATAATTTAATAAGTATATTTTATTCATAAATATTAATTTATTTTAATTTTTAAAACTAATTTTAGATTAAATTTTTTATTTGCAAAAGTAAAATACTATCAATAATTTAGTTATATTAATTACTCTTATTACTGATTATTATTAAATAGTTAAATGATATATCTTAATAAACAATGAAACAAAAATTAATTTTTATGGTTTTTATAAAATTTTTAAAAATTTTAGAAACTAAATTTTTTTTACTAAATTTGAAAAAAAACTAAAAACTAAAAACCAAATTAAAATCAAACAAAATTTTGATACGTAATCAAATTTAAGAAAATGATCGACTATCTATAAAAGTAAACAACTTTATCTTAATTAAGAAAGAGTAATTAATTTACTTTTATAACATTAAATATATAATGTTGAATTAAATTATTCATAATTTTTATTAAAAATTAAGTAATTAAACAATATATATTTAAATGATAATAAATCAGATTATAAAAAAATAAAACTGAAAATCAAAACTACTTTTTATGATTTTCATAATTTTTTAAAACGGGAAAAAACTAAAACTAAAACAGAAACTAAAAATTCAAACAAACAAAAAAAATTATTGAATTTGAAAACAAAAATTAAAAACTAGAAACAAAAATAGAAACAAACATCAAACACCCCCTATATTAAATTAATTTACTTTTATAGGGATAATTACTTCTTTCTTAATTAAGATAAAATTGTTTACTTTTATAGATAGAACGACCATCCCTAAAAAAAAAAAAAACAAAGATAGTACGACCATTTTCTTAAATTTGACTACCTATCAAAACTAATCAATTAACATTCTAAAATGATTATCCTAAAGATGAAGCCCAACCCAAATCCACCAATTTGTGAGTTTAAACGAGCTCATGTCAGATCGGATTAAAAAGAAATGTTTGGTGGAAACTCGTATATTTTCAACTATGATCAAGTCTATTTCAAATCTAAATCCAAGACAAAACTTTGCTTCATGTTTACCTTACCAGTCATGAATTCTTCTAGCATGAATTGCTCACAAGCGAAACATACACGCAATCAGTCATCGCTGAACTTAAATTCTACCATGCAAATCTTCTGATTTGGGCTCAGTGATATCAAGGACCAAATAATGTCAGCAACCCAATGTCTAACCTAAAACAGAATTTAATATTACGTACATCCTTTTTCTTAGTTTTAATAATTAAAATAAATATTGATGTATTAATAATTTTTACATATTAATTACTTTTTTGAATAGAATGTAATAATCTTTTTACTAATAATTATTAATAAATATTATAAAATATATTTACTTAATTAATTCTAATCATAAAATTAATCTTTAAAATTTTATTTTAAAAATCATTTATTTATTTTATATCTTGCTAATCTGTATTTATTCATAAATAATATAATATAATATAAGAACAAAATATTTTGTAATAGTTTTCAAAATATAGGGCTTAAAATAAAAAAAGATGGAATTATAATTTTTAAAAGAAATAAAATAAAAATAATCAACGTATTAATTCTAAGTTTAAATTTAATATGAAAAGAATTTGATAATCAGGTGATTATTATTATAATTAATGTAACCTAAATGTGATCATTATTATGATTAATATAAACTAAATTAGAACGAATAACTTCTAATGAATATCGAAAGCTATCAGCTGACTTCTTTTAATATCATTTCACAAGACCAATTAACATCCAGAAAGTCTTGGTCTCCTACCGATAACTTCGCCGATTTTGCTTCGCTCCTCTACCGCAACTTTCATAACCTAATGGATTCTGTATCGAAACTGGCTGCCAGTAACGAAACCACCACCGTCTCTTCCGCCACATCTCCTATCTTCATCACCACTGAAACTATACACACCATCCTCTCACACCGAATCCTAATCCAGCACTTTCACAATTTTCTCCCCTCTCTCTCTCCAACACTACACACACCTCTCCGCCAAAGTCATGCCGTTTCGCCATCTTCCTCACTTCTCCTAATGCCTTCTTGGTCCGCTTCCCCTTCCCTACCTTATATAGGTGTAAAACTTGTCACTTACTTCCCTGAAAACACATCGCTAAACCTACCCGGAATTCATGGAAGCTACGTGCTTTTTAGCTCGACAAATGGTCAAACTCTAGCTTCTATGGATGGCACTATATTAACTCTTTACAGAACCGCTTGTGTCTCTGGGTTAGCATCAAAGATCTTGGCTAGGGAAGATAGCGAGGTCCTAGTGATGGTTGGTGCTGGAGCTTTGGCACCTCATCTCATCAAAGCCCATATTTCAGCAAGGCCAAGTTTGCGAAAGGTAATAATTTGGAACCGGACTATGAAGAAAGCAAAGGAATTAGTGGAAAAACTGAGGAAAGAAGGAGATATCGGGAGTGAAGGGGTTTGTTTTGAGACTAACGAGAATTTGGATGAAATCGTGGGATTGGGTGATATTGTAAGTTGTGCAACTAATGCTACGGTCCCCCTGGTTATGGGTGAAAAGCTGAAGCCAGGAGCACATCTGGATTTGGTGGGATCGTTTAAGGAGACAATGAAGGAATGTGATGATGAGGCTATAAGAAGAGGCAGAGTGTTTGTGGACAATGAGGCGGCACTAGAGGAGGCAGGGGAGATAGTGGGTGCTTTTAAGGGAGGAGTCATTAGTAAAGGTAATGTTGGATATCTTGTGGGATTGATCAAAGGTGAGCAAGTTGGGAGAGTGAGTTCTGAAGAAATAACGGTGTTTAAGAGTGTTGGCTCTGCGGTTGTGGATATGCTCACGGCACAGTTGGTCTATGAGACTTGCGTGAAGAATAACAAATTGTAAGATGAATAACAGGAATAAATATAGAGTTTATGAGTTTTGCACTTTCCTCCTATTACTTACTACTGTTATCACACAACTTATTATGATATATTTTGTTAATCTTTCATCTATATTTTTAACTTGTAATGACATAATATTAAAACGTCTAATATTATGATTTTGAAGTATAAATGAACAAAAAATGACAATATTTACATAATAGTTAAATAATACTTGAATGATAATTTTAAAAAAATAAGAATTAAGATAAAAAAAAAAGGTTAAATCATAGAGATGTAATATAATTAATCCTAAATAATAATCAGCTAATATCTTCTATATAGTTTTGGCAATTGTTGGTGGTGATTCTCAGTTAGTAATTTCCCTCCGGAACTAAAATTGCGTACCTTTAGATGTTGGCTGCGAGCTGGGTCTGCTTTCTTTCTTAATTTGATGGGGCAACGATCAATCTTCCTTGGGCACTTTATCCTGTTGGCGTTCCACAGATGCTCGGTAATTTATGAGTTGTATGGAAAAAACAATACTTTTAACTTGTCACAGGGCTTACCTTGCACAAATCGCTTTCACCTGGATTTGATTGAGAGAATAAATAAAATAATTAGCCATAGAGAAAGAATTTGGCTGAGAAGGAACTGATTTGAACTACCATTACTAAATTTTGAACAAATACATATGACAAACCGCATGGAGCTTTTCATGCCTCCGCATCCGTTTCCGGACACTAGTGGTTGTGCAACACACCGGTACAAATTAAACTGCAGATATAATTTGATAATGTTATAGCTCATTTTGATGAGCTTGTTTCCTTTTTGGCATCCTTTGGTGGATCGTCGGGAATAACAAATCGTTAAGTAGCCTCCTTGCGTCGTGTTCTGATGTGGCCTGTGTATACAGTTGAACAAAGTCTAATCATCAGTAATTTAAGTTCTCATTCAAGTAACCCTAAAAGCTATGCTAAATACTACGAAGAGACTCAAGAAAGGGAATCATATTGGTCTAGCCGAAACACTAACTGAAGACGCAGTTTTTACTGAAATTTCCCGTGCACTAGTGGTACAGACAGTGTTACGTGTATTATACCGACGAAAATGGCACTGAGCTCCAGACCGCAACTTTTTGAGTACAAAACTGTAGACCACATCTTAAAAGATAGGTCATAGTGATTTATTACCCACTTTTTTGTTCTGGAAACAAATAGATACAGATGGTGAAGGAACAATTGACGTACCCGCGAGTTGAATGAAAATCGCAATGTTTGAATCTGCGTTCCTGAACAAACCCGCAAATCAAAACCAAGGGAATCTATGCCAATAACCGCAGCCTCCTACAATAAATGGGAGAGTTAAAAAGATGACAAATGAAACTACTTGAAAAGCAGGGATAGATCTAAATCATACCAAGTTTCTTCTACACTTTTATATGAAAAAGATATAAGCAATAAGAATTCTGGTAAGAATACAAATGGAAAACACCATATGCTCTTCGTGTTTGGATAATATGTGTCGCGCTGAAATATGAACCAAATATTGACTTATGAAAGGGCTCTAAGAGCTTAAATTGATATGCAGCTTTTAGCTTGAACCTACTAAAGATTGGTTTAACACATTATGAACTTAATGTATGTAAATAAGTTCGTAGAGATGGTTTGACACAGTAATAAATGATTTTAAATTCCCAAAATGTTGAGCTTACCTCAACTTGAATCCCCTTGAGTCTCCAACATAGAGATTTCAAGGCCTGAGTCACCTCATCTCCACCAGCTTTTAGATGAGACAGGATTTTGGATGCTGAAAGTGCAACAATATCAGGTTGAGCTCTTCTAAAGTCTTCCACTTCAACTGTAGTCTGCAAAGTAAAGGAAAGTTTGTTGTTACTTAAAGAATGCACATCTTGTAAATAAAGTTCAAGAGCATGTTTCAGACCGCAACTACCTAATTATAGAAGTTGGTTATTCCCATACGAAACATCATATCACGTGAAGAGAAAAGATGGTGATAAAAACATCATGCTTCTTAGTCCATGTACTGATAAACTCAAATCAGAAATGAGATACTTCAAATCAACTACTTTATGTTTGTAACATATAGGTAAGAGTAAACGTAAATAAGAAGTAAAGTCTTTTCCTATATACACTAATTCACAACAAAAAGCTCGCAACCAAAGACAAGAAAGGACTTTCATGAGCATACATCCTGTCCATGAGCTGAAACCAATTGAATTTTTATGGTCTCTAGTTTGTAAAGTGAAATCCTCTTTCTTGGGACCTCATCCATCCCTGGTTCTTGGGGCCCAACTGAACCATTTTCAGATGTTAACTCTTGTTTGTGGCCATTGATGGCACCA
Source organism: Erythroxylum areolatum (assembly GCA_024520975.1). NCBI lineage: Eukaryota > Viridiplantae > Streptophyta > Magnoliopsida > Malpighiales > Erythroxylaceae > Erythroxylum > Erythroxylum areolatum. Next base: position 58,471,076 of record JANIJH010000007.1, read on the forward strand.
ACATCATTTAATCCACCTTCATTTTTTCCAGCATCACCATGGTTTGACTGGTTAGAAAAAGACCTATGCTTCCGGATCTCACTTTGTTCTTCAATTAAGGCAGGTCTTATGAGGCCCTGGATAGCTAAACCCGCTGGATGCTGCTCCATCCAATCTATAGGATCATCTGACGCAACCTGTTCAACAATAAACAGAACATAAATATAACACAAAAAGAGTAACTTACCCAAGGATATTAGCAGCATCAAACAATGTCCTCCTTGACATATACAGGAAGCGAAACAGAACTGGTAAGAAATCTACTGGACATGATGACACGATTAGAGCAAATGAGAGAAACAAAGAAGAAATTTCAGGAGGATGAGTAAAAACATCCTCTTCTAGAAAATCCTCAAATTTGTAATTTTGTTCCTCTTTAATCCTACTGGCCTAAAAAGTAAGATCCCAAAGCTTTGTTTGAAGACAAGCACTGCTCCGTTTTATCACTAGAATGCAAACTAAATCAATCACATTCTCTATTGAATCATACCATAAAATAGCAACAATTACCTCAGCAAGTTTTTTGGCAAAATACATAGGATGAGATGCACGCATGGTCTCCAACTCTGCCCAGTCTCCCAATACCTCATAAGTACCATCCTCATCTTCATCTTCATCTTCAACAACAGCTACCAAGTCCTTCAAGCAAGAAAAAGAATTCTAAACAAAAAGTATCTAGGAAAATAACAAAATGATATAAGGCAGACCTTTGGAAAAGATTTGACTGGAAGAGATATGCACCTCATCATAATCGTCTTCATCATCTTCATCCTCATTTTCATCATCTTCAACATCGCTATCATCATCTTCAATCCCAAAATCAATTTCCGAATCACCTATTGCCTCCATCATACTTAGCATTTCCATGGCATCAAAGCCTACAATAGCTTGCTGACAGTGAAAGGACCACAGAAACAGAGTAAGAAAAAGAAGCAATAATGACGAGAATGCATAAAACTCAGGGAATGAGAAATGATCATAGTGCTTAAGGTAACTATATATAAAAGCTACATTATATTTTCCACCCAAAAATGATCATTATTGACTTCCACTGTCTCTCAAAAGTCCAAAGCACCAATATCGTTGATTGTATGCCTACTTTTGAAAACGAAAAATAGTAAAACATAGGCTGTTGTGAGAAGAGATCTCCATACCACAAAGTTATTTTCAGGCGTAAGGCTCTGCAACATGTCTTCATCATTCTTAACTTGAAAGTATATATCTGCAGCACATCCAATACTAGCAAATCAACATTTTATTTTTGTAAATAAAGGATTACTATACCAGATGTAAAAAACTTAACGAGACAGTTATGAAATTCAAATACTAACTTCCTTGTTCATCAGTCACATAAGGCAAATCTGGCCATACAATATTCTCATGAACATCATCTTCGATCAAGCCAGTGAACATTAGTGTTGCTTTGTTATTCACCTGCACATACATCACTACAGCCACCATTAGGTATGCAAACTGACACAAACTCAAGCTCGATTATCCTATTGACAGTTCTAAATGTTAAAATAATCAACCAAGGCCATTGACTACAAACCTATAGAAAACATGCATAGTTCTGAACAATAACTACATAACCCATTTTCCACTTGAATACTAACAAGTAACTATATGAGACCTCCACAATTGTTCTAGCAGTTTCCTCAGCTGCAAGTGAAGTCTCGCCATTGTTTTCTGATGTCGACTTAGAGATCTCCTCAAACGGATGATATTGAAGTCCGCCTTTTGGTTTCGAAGGATCCGAGGCTGAGCCCAAGTGCTCTGCAGATGCTCGAATATTCTTCATAAGACTACTCCGCTTTAAGAACAAACTATCGCTACATCTCCGAGACTTCTTCCTGTTCAAAATCGATATGTACCCATCGTTAACCCGTTTCAACTATTAATCGCTTGAATGCAGGAAAACGAGAGGAAACTTATAATCGATCGCATGCTAAATTTACTAGAATGCAGGAAAGTGAGATAAAACGAGAGAACAATGGAAATCGTTCGCGCGTTACTTGTTATGTAGAGGTAAAGAAGTATCTAGAACTAAACATTTTAACACCATTAACCGCTAGAGTGCAGGAAAATGAGAGAAAACGAAAGAAAACATATAATCAATACTAGTATAGAACTAAGAATTCGTAGTTACGGCAAAGAAGTATCTAGATTCTAGCAAATAAGAAAATGCAAATTAAATCCATACCAAGGCACGTCGAAGCCGCCGGGATAGAAAAACCGGCGAGTGGTGAAGGGAACGACGGTAGCCTCCTCCAAGCTATGACGACAATCTAATGACAATTAATAAGCAAACCTCATTCTCTGTTTGGTTGCAGAGAAAATGCGTGAAACTTCAAATTGGAGTTTATGAGAATGAAAATAGTCTGCCTCTTCATATATATATGCAGAAATTCAAATTGAGGGAGGGAGTTTACAGGGTATGACGCTGGAGGAGCAGAAATTTCCACCGGTTGAGAATCGGACGGCTGAGGCAGATTCAATCATCATCATCATTTTCTTTTTCCCTCCTTTTTCTTCACTTGGAAAGATCTGTGTGATGCAGAGCCACTCTACCTCAGCACACCTCTGCTTTGCTTAGATGACTGGATGAGATCCGAAAAGGATACTCTACGTTCATATCTATTATCATTCGCTACGATAGGATGAACAGCAGAGCTTTCATTGCAAAACGCGGCGTTTGGTTTTAGTTGCTTTGCCGTTTTCCTCGCTGACTTAAACTCACCGGTTCGATGCGGAAACATAACAATAATCTATGTAGAAAGATCGCCGGTCGGAACTAATCGCTAAGAAAAAATATCTACGGTGATAATTTATTTGATTAGTTGCTTTGCTCAGCTTCTAAACATGCACTTTCTGTTTGTTTGTTCAGAAAATTCAAACCGTATACTCCTCAACTTGTTCAATGTGTGGTTTTCTCTGGGATCTTTCAAGATGCTGTCTCTGAGATGTTCTCCGCCATTCATTCCCAGTAGATTCGAATCTATAAGTTCCTCAAAGCGTAACGGAAGCAGTTTCGTTGCAAGCATTTTAGCTAATGAAGTTTAGGTTGAATTTTAGAACCAAAATTTAATCCAAAAAAAAAGAATTAAAAAAGAAATAATGTAAGAGGCAATTTATTGCTGAATTGCACTTTATATTTACGTTGAAATCCTAAATATATAAGCAAAGAAATAATAAATTTAACTAATATCTAGATAAAGATTAAAAAAACAAATCAAAAAATAAAAAGTTTGAATCCTAATAAATAATAACTTTATCTTAATAGATAAAATTTTATCTTTTAACAAGTAACATTTCTTATTTTTACTACTTTTCAAATTTTATCTTTAAATAAAGACTTTATTTTTAACAACTTTTGATCATTGAAAGATACAGTGCAAGTGATTGAAGAAGACAACCTTTTCTAATTGATGAGAAGTGTACTAAGACAAATCATTGAGAAAAGTGCTATATGGAGATAAGTAATGAGAGAAGTGCTCGTGATGAAGAATAGAGAGAAATCTTCTATTGAGAGGATTAGAGAGAATTGTTCCAAAGAAAAAATTATGGAGAGATATGCTCCAACCATTGAAAGATGATGTGAAGTACATCATTAAATTCAGAAAATCTTACAATTTTGAATTAAGAGGGAATATGGAGAATGATTCAAAGTTGTTAAAAATGTAGTATTTGTTTAAAGATTAAATTTGGAAGGTAGTAAAGATAAGATATGTTATTTGTTAAAAGATAAAATTTTATCTATTAAGATAAAGTTATTATCTGTTAGAATTTAAACTTTTAAATTTTTTATTTGTTCGGTTAATCTTTACCGAGATATTAGCTAGTTGGTTATTTTATTGCCTATATATTTTGGCTTTCAACGTCAATGTAAAGTGCACCCATCAATAAATTGCCTGTTCCACTACCTCTTTAAAAAAAGTTTGAAAGAATGATTCAAAGTTAGTTAGGATTTTTTAGTTGTTGAATAAATTTCAAAATCTGCTCCTCTATTTTCAATTTGTTAGTTTAAATTATATCTATTATTTTTCTGCACATTTTCAGATGATTTGTTGTGGTGTAAAACTTATTTATAGGTTAGTTATTTTTGTCTTGATGTATGTCAATAAAATAAGCAAATTTAGTCTATTTCTTTTCTAGTATATTTCTTTACTATTTTTCTATATTTTTTACTGTTTCAAACTTCCATCATGATATCAGAGCTTTAGATCCTTGAGGTAATTCTTTCAGCATATTCCAAGCTTCCTTAGCTATTTCACAAGTCATTATTCTTGTGAAAATTACTTATGAGACAGCATAATGAATTATAAATAGAGCTTTTGGAGCTTTTGTTTCTTCTTCTTCAAGAGCTTATATTTGTTGAGTGTTGGATTATTTCTCAGAGGTGGTAATTTCCTTTCATTTTCTACCCACTACCACAAGCTAAGAGCTTTTAAATGAGGCATCAAGAGGGAATGTACGAGAATGATTCAAAGTTGTTAAAAATAAAGTCTTTGTTTAAAGATAAAATTTGGAAAGTAGTAAAGATAAGATATGTTGTTTGTTAAAAGATAAAATTTTATCTATTAAGATAAAGTTATTATCTGTTAAGATTTAAACTTTTAAATTTTTGATTTGTTTGCTTAATCTTTATATAGACTTTAGCTAAGTTTGTTATTTCATTGCCTATATATTTAAGCTTTCAACGTAAATGTAAAGTACAACTCATCAATAAATTGCCTCTTACATTAAAAAAATTATGGAAGTTTATAACTGTAAAAAT
>JANIJH010000007.1:58480585-58506501 GCA_024520975.1 Erythroxylum areolatum
TGGAGTAATCCCTGATCGTTTCTGACTCCTTCATTTTTTGTATCTCAAATTCTCTGATCAAGTTGAGCATTTGCATTTCTTTGATTCTTTCGTTCCCTGCATATTCTTCTTTTAAGAAATCTCAAATTTCTTTGCTCGTCTTGAGCCTTATAATTCTGGAAAAAATTGTTGGTGTGACTCTTGAAAACAAGCAAGCTTTTGCTTTGGATTTCCTCTGTTTCTTTTCTTTGTGGATTTTGATTTGAGCCACCGTTGGATTTGTAGGCAAATCTGGAGCGCCATAGTCTTCATTTACAGCTTCCCACAAGTCATTTGCTTCAAGGAAGGCCTCCATTCGAACAACCCAACTTAGATAATTTCTTCCATCAAACACTGACAGAGTAATGGCAATAAATGATGATTCTGAATCCATTGTCGTGTGGTTTTTGTTTGTGGTGTGGGAAAGCTTAGAATGAGTTATGGGTTATAGTTATAGGTTTGTAGGATTAGAGGTTCCTTAAGATCAAGAGAGCTCTGATACCAATTGTTGGTTTTTTTTTTGTAGGGAGAATATATGTATGGAGAAGACTCTCATTTATTTCATATCAGCTTTGGGTTTAAATAGCTGAGAAAGCTAACAAGAATTTAGAAAAATAAGCAATCCTAATCTGATCCCTATGAACCACATTATAGATAACAATCCCTTTAGTATAGGATTACATATTGACTATGACTTTTATTTAAAAATGAAAAACATAACAATCAAGTGCATAAATATAAAGCAAATATTTTAACACGTCCATTTATTACAAAAGGGAAATGTATGACCAGATGCTTGAGGTATTGAACAATACACTTCTCAAACTTTGTTGTTTCATCTAATGCTGTCATCTTAATGTGAGTGAAAGTTGATTGTGAAGAACTTCCTTTCATTATTTTACTTTGCCATTATGCTACATGCACTTCTTGTCCTTTTTTCTATATGAAGCATTAAGCCTCTAGTTCTAATGATATAGGTGTTACTATTAAAGTTATGAATACATTTTGGTATAATGATCCGATACGGTACAACTCATTGTTGTGCCGTTTTCTAGTTGCAGTACAGAAAGCATGAGATAACAACAGTTACAATTTGTGGAATTGTTGTTTGAGTTCAAGCACATTTGATGAATTTCAATTGGGTCCAGATCTTACGAGTGCTTGTTCATGTCTTGCCATTGTAATGTTATTGATTTTAATAATGCAGACTCTAAGATCTTCATTTCCATTTTGAAATTGCTTGTTGTTGCATTGAGCTGATAGTAGCTACATTAGGCCTGTGCCACTATACCTGATTTGCTGATTGCTCTTGAAGATATTTGGTGATATGGAGGAGCTTGGTATCTGTTAGAAGTGCCTAACTCATTCATAAAAGCTAGCTCAAGGGGGGAGGTTTATACATTATTATAAATTGTTCAATACTCTTATAGTTGTCCGATGTGAGATTCCTGACACACCCCCTTAGTCTAGAGCAGGACTGGACAGCTGATGGACATATTAGGCAAAGGGATATAACCAGACATTGCCTCAAACCATCGAGACAGTCTGGCTCTGATACCATGTTAGAAGTGCCTAACTCACCCCTAAAAGCTAGCTCAAGGGGGAGGTTTACACATTATTATAAATTGTTCAATACTCTTATAGTTGTCCGATGTGGGGTTTATTGATTTTAATAATGCAGACTCTAAGATCTTCATTTCCATTTTGAAATTGCTTGTTGTTGCATTGAGCTGATAGTAGCTACATTAGGCTTGTGCCACTATACCTGATTTGCTGATTGCTCTTGAAGATATTTGGTGATACGGAGGAGCTTGGTATCCGACCAAATGCTACAATTGTTAACATGATGGGAAATGTCTTCCAGAAGCCGGGTATGCTAGACAAGTATGAGAAGTTGTGGAGGAAATATCCGCCTCCCCGATGGGAATATCGTTATATCAGGGGGAAACGCATCAGAGTTCGAGCAAAGCGGCGAAATTAATTGAACCGGGATCATTCCACAATTGATCATTTGAATGAATTGAAGAATGATGGAAATCTGGAAAAGGCTCACAATGTATCTGACACCTCTTATGAATATATATGTGGGGATGAGATGCCTCATGCTTTGAGCAAGCTGGATGAGGAGAACATATGCTAAGTGAAACTAATATTGTTGCTCTAACATGATTATTAGATTCATTAGAGGCTAATGATACATACTTGGAGGAAAAAGATAGTAACGTTGATTTACTTCATTCTTCATAAAGGAATCAAATACATTTATTTTATTTTATTTTACAGAAAAACTAATAGAAAGAACATGTTTCCTCATTAAGTAAAATATAAAGACCTTTCCAAAAAAAATATTAAACTATAAAAAATTCATGAACAAGTAGATATTGATACAAATGTGTAGGACAAATCGCAATAATAATTACGCACACAATAACAAAAGCATCAAAAATAAAGAAAACGATACAAAGATTTAACGAGGTTCGGACAATGATGCCTACATTCTCGGACAAGAGTAGAGAGAGTATTTTTACTATGAAGAAAATCGATACAGATCCCTTTTACAACTAAGTTTTATTTTCTTATCGAAATAGATCCATACATGGGCTCTAGGCCCAATCACTTCTTTTCCAACACAAATTTTCGTTTTTTTGCCAATTCGGGTCATATCACGAACTTATCGGATTAGGTAATCATTCGAATCTACTATAATTTCAAGAAAAAATAACAACAAAATGTGACACCTAAATTCAAAATATGCTTGAATTAATGACCTGAAGAAAGTAATAAGCATATGTAAGTCAACTCTATTTCTTTAATCAAATCAAATCTACAAGTACGTTAAATGATAATCATATGGCTATTTTTCTAGCATATCCCCTGTCTACCATCAGGTGGCCATATTTTTCGTAGTTCTCACGGGATATCGGACCAGCAAGGAGCTTGATAAGCCTTTGCTATGGATTCCACGAAATACTTGTGAGCCTCTGGAAAAGTCAAAGTCAAAGGCTTTGTTCATAAGCATTAACTTTCTTCAAACTCGTAAATAAAAAAAAAAGAAAACTAATGAAGTATATGCTACATAAATATTACGATTTAATTAATATTATCGATATGCTAATTTAATTCTTAATTTCGATTCAAATTAATTAAATTTAATTCAAACTAATAATTTAAAATAAAATAAAGTTGAATTTTCACTTTAACATACATTTGATTTTCATGTTTTTTAATTTTATTGTAATATTTTTAATAATAATTAATTTACTAAAATTATTTTTAAAAATAAAAAAATTAATTTAAAAATATAAAAGAATTGTTAGTGAAAAAATTTCTTTTATTTTTTCACGTTTATATATCCATCTTTTAAAATTAATATTCTTATTATTTTTATTTATTAAAATATAAATAATTTAGGATGGGCATTCTCTTATTTTTATTAAATTACTAATTATAGACATCCTTGATATTTATATTTTAAAGAAAATTTATAATTTATCAATTTATTTAATTGAATTATAACTATTAAATTAATAAAAAGTTTTGTATATTTCAACGTAATTATTAAAACTTATAATAAAATTAACTTATTAAATATGTTAAAATAATAAATTTTTATGTAATAATAATAATAATTTATTCATATTATAGAGATATTGCTAAATTATAGTATATAAAAAATTATTTTGATAAGTTTAATAATAATAAAGTATATATACGGATTCTTGCTAAAAATAATTTGGAGACACTAGATGACTTAGAAAAAAATCTAGCGAACTAAATAGAGTATCTTATATTATAACCATGTAAATAAATAAAGAATTAGATATAAAAAGACGCGACAATCTAGTTTCCCTCAGATATAGCCTAGCTTCGTTTCGCTCCGGTGGACCAATTGTCATGACTCCGCCACCCGAACCACCGCGACATCGCCAACCGAACCACCAACCATTCAACTTCTTCCACTCCGTCGCCGCCTCTCTCATCTCCACTCTCAAGACTTCACCTTCGTCGTCGACCCAAGCTTCTCCTTCCAAAACATGCATCCCATTTCAATTCGCCGACACAACTTATCCCCTCGTCCTATCAACCTTGTCCCGCTTCGAGTCAGCTCAGCCCGACTCGGTACCGTCGAATTCGACGGCTGTGAAGGGTCTGTCTTCCACCGAGTCCAACTCGGGATTCCCATCAACGGTCAAGATTGCGGGGCTCAGTTCCAGCGACAAGAGTGGTGGCCCAGCTTTCGTTGGGCAGGTTTTTAGTATGTGCGACCTCTCGGGGACTGGTCTCATGGCTGTCTCTACCCACTTTGATGTTCCCTTTATTTCCAAAAGGTAAGAGCTTGTATGTTTTTCCTTGTCTTTGGAAGTTTTGTTTAACTAAAAAACATGAGCGGTCTATGTTTTATGCATTTACTAGTGCTTTTCCTGTGTGTAGAACACCTGAGTGGCTCAAGAAGATGTTTGCGGCAATCACTAAGAGCGAGAGAAATGGGCCTGTGTTCCGTTTTTTCATGGATTTAGGCGATGCAGGTGTGTTTCCATTGTTGCCTGTTGTTTCCTTGTTATAAAGAACTTGTCTTCTGATCTTAGTATGAATTTAGTTACATATGTTAAGCGACTGAACATTCCAAGTGGCGTGGTGGGTGCTTGTCGTCTTGACTTGGCGTATGAGCATTTCAAGGTATGACTTTCTTGATTATATAGGTACTCTTTACATTTGGAGATGGAGTGGATGGATTCTAAACTTTTTCTGTTTTGCAGGAAAAACCTCATCTTTTTCAGTTTGTTCCAAACGAGAAGCAGGTACTAGATATGATCAGCTTATGCGATTGTTAGACAAATTCTTGTTACTAATCCTTCTATTCGTTTGCTTTTCTTCCATCTCGATGTGCTTGCAGGTTAAGGCAGCTAACCAACTTCTCAAAACAATCCCAATGAATGGTGGAAGGAAGAGGGTTGATGGTGTTCCTGTTTTCACTGCTCAAAATTTGGATATTGCAATAGCTACTGGTGATGGGATTAAGTGGTATATCTCAATGTGCTTGTAATTCGTCACTTATATTGACTGTGTTCTGCGTGTGGAGACTATGCTTGTGAAATTTTTTGGTTCATGTATTGAAATGCTTCTCACCCCTATAGAACTCTGTTTTAATGGAATATCAGTACATATGTTTCTAGTATAACCTTTATTCCTTTTTGTTTTTGATTAGGTATACTCCATACTTCTTTGATAAGAGCATGCTAGATAACATTCTCGAAGAGTCTGTCGATCAGCATTTCCATCAATTAATCCAAACACGGCACATGCAGCGCCGACGTGATGTTATTGATGACAACTTAGCAGCAGAAGTGATTGAAGAAATGGGTGATAGCCTATTGGAGCCACCAGAGGTACAAGTTCTGCTAGCCCATTAATACTGTTATGCTTTGGTGAAGAGACTTGGAATAAAATGTTGTCATGTAATGCACGTGGCTTTAGGTTTCATAGTTCCCCATCTGCCCAGTAGTTCACAATCTAAGTAGGGTATGCATTCATGAATCATGTTTACCATATCAACAATTATATTGTTGCCTTAAAATTTTCCAAATAAAGATATAAGAGTTGAACTTTTATCCAAGGGAAAACTGTTCATTACAACTTGGGCAGTAATCGGAAGATAATGTAGGTCCATGCAAAACTGATAGTGGTGTACTTGTCAACAGGTTCAGGAAGTGCTTGATGAGGTGGGTAATCCCGGAATACCATTGAGTGTCATTTCAAAGGCTGCTGAAATCCAGCTTCTTTATGCTGTGGACAAAGCACTCCTTGGCAATAGGTGGTTGAGAAAAGCCACTGGCATTCAGCCAAAGTTTCCATACATGGTAGACTCATTTGAAAGGAGGTACAGTCTTTACCTTTTATGTGTACGCTTAATTTCTGAATGAATTCATTCAAGGGGATTGTAGAAGATGGAAATTATCCTGTCCAAAGTTCTTGTCTAAGCAAATGATAAAGCCTTTATTAACCAGTTCTGCACTATCCCTATACTAGTATGTCTCTTTTTGGATCATTATCGTAGCAAATAATGTCTTCTGTTGAAATTTCCTAAAAGCTCCTATAATTCTTCTTGCACCTTCACCTTCCATAACCATGAAACATTCTTGAGAAGGAAACCGTATTTGAATATTGTTAAGGATATGATAGTGTTAAGAATGTGAGGATATGATAGTGTTAAGGATGTGATAATGTGATAAGAGTAAATCATGGGATATAGTAGTCCCATGAACAGATACTGATAGAACACTAGCAATCTTTATTTATATATGCTCTGTTGTGTAATATTCCAAACACCCAGTACACCCAGTGCTTAGTAAGTAAATGACAGTGTGTTCTTTAGACTATAGATCAAGAAACAGAAAGAAAAGAAGTATAGCAGAAATGTATGTTCACAAGACTGCTCCTGGACCTTCTCCTCCAAGAACTCCCTAAGCAGACAGCACCCTTTTCCTTCCTTTAGGTTAGCTTTCGAGAGGCCAACCACTCTCCCAACTTCACTCTCTTTTTTCCTACCTTTTCCTTACCTCATGTTCTGCAGAAATACCCCCTTCTCTCTCTCCTGCCCAGTGGGCCCTACTACTGCCAAATTAGTTAGGATTGTCCTCCCCTTTTTCCCCCTGCAGCAGGCCCTCTCTCTGTCTTCTAGAATATTCCTTCAACCCCACGTGCCCCTTCTTCCTTTTATAAACTTTCTCAATTAAGGGTCTATCAGATACTCTTTCCTATTATAATTGTAACTCTTTATTATATATATACTATTAGCCTTACACAGAGAGGTTACGGCTTTTGTCACAACTACTAGTTAACATCGTTAACATGGTATCAGAGCCTGACTCCCAAAACCCCTAACTTCCCTGGTTCTCAAAATTCCTTCCATCTTGAAACCCTAATTCTCAAATTCACCCAAAACCCAGATCTCTTTTTTTAGATCAACTCAGATAGGATCGATACCTGTGAGTAAGGACTAGTTGGGTATTTCGACCAATGTGAGTTGAGAGTAAGGGTGCAATTGGTGACGTCGCACCATAGTGGAGTGGCAGCAGCGGTGCTGCTATTGGCACCGGAGAGGAGCAGCCTGTGGAGGGGCTAACACTGGCGAGTGAACGGGCAGAGATGTTTGCACAGCTTGCGGGAGTTGACACCGGTGAGTGAACGGCCAGAAGTGGTCGGGCAGCTTGAGGGAGATGACTCCGGTGAGTGAATAGCCATAGGTGGTCGACCGGGAGACATTGGAGAGTTGAGTTGACGTTCCACCAAATATGACAACTAGTGATCCAGAGAATACTAGAAGTAACGATGAGAAAGTTAATATGGATGATATTTAAAAGGGCTATGATGGAGCTCTTTCTGGGTAAGATAGTAGCCGAATTAATCCCTACTCCAACCAGAATTTGTGATTGGAAACTAGAAGGTGCCAACAATTATCTTGAGTGGCGTAAATCTGTAGAGGCATTTATGTGGGGTGTGATGAAGGAAGATCATCTCATGACTAACGTTTTTGCACAGGATGAAGACACTAAATCGTAGTAGATTAGAGATGACAAAAGGTTATTTGGCCTATTAAGACAAACATTGCTAGGGTCCTACAGATGGTGAATCATTGTAACACAATTAAGGAGATTTGGGATCATTTGGAATCTCTATATCATGGCAAAGTTGACTTGTCTTGTACGTATAGGGTAATACATGATATTATGAAGATAGAAAAGAAAGACACTTCCATAGGAGACTATTATTCTGTTTTTAGAAAATTAATTGAAGAATTAAATCAGGTGGTGCCTATCACAGCCAATGTGGAAGAAATGCAAAGACAACGTGATCAATTTGGGGCTATGGCCTTTTTGATGAGTCTTGGAGAAGAATATAGCAATAAGTGATCCCAGATTCTCACTAGAGTGGACCAATTAACTCTAACTGAGGCATATCATCGGGTTCTTACGACTATGTTTGAGTTTCCTAAAGAATCCAAGTCAGAAAATGTTGCTTTTGCAAGTATTGGCTCTAATAAAGGAGTAGGGAGGAAGACGTGGGGGTCGTGGTGGAAGAGATGGGGGAAGAGGAACACAAGAAACCCGATCTTGTTTTTACTGTAAGAAAATTGGCCACATCATAGCCAATTGTCCTCAATTATAGCATAAGAAGAGAACTCAACAGGCCTGTATAGTTGCACATGATAATGACTTGGTCCCCAAGAAGGAGGAGAAGCAAACTCAGACCATCACTCTGATTGCAGATGAATTAGCTTCTTTCACTCAGTTTTAAGCTATGAGAGGGAACTCTTCCTCATCTAATGTCGCTGCCACATTAGCACATACCGATAATCCCATTCCATGTCTATCCTCCATTCCTCATGATTGGGTAATCGACTCCGAGGCCACTAACCACATGACTGGAGACACATGTATTCTATCCTATTTTACCCCATTGAACAACTTACCCCCAATTACTCTAGCCAATGGTTCTGCTACTTATGTACTTGGCAAAGGCACTGCCATTGTCTTTTCGAAAATCCCTCTATCTCAAGTTCTTTAACTTTCTGACTTCCCCTTTAATTTGTTATCTATTAGTAGAATTACCAAGTCCCTCAATTGCTGTGTACAATTTTACCCAGACAATGTTTGTTTTCAGCATCTTGGGACGAGACAGATTGTTGGTAGAGGTCGAGAGTCCAACGGCCTATATATCTTGGAGTCTCCTTTAGTTCGCAGTCCTAGTCCCACTGCTTGGTTTAGTATTGTCTGTCCAGATATCCTATATTGTTGTCTTGGTCATCCTTCATTGAAGGCTTTAAAGAGTCTGTGTCTTGATGTTCAAGTTTCTTCCATTGAGTGTGAGTCTTGTCAGTTTGCCAAACATCAACGTTTTCCTCATGTTCCTAGAGTCAATAAGAGAGTTGCGTCTCCATTTGAAATTGTGCACACAGATGTTTGGAGTCCGAGTTATATTGTGTCAAAATTGGGATTTCGTTATTTTATTACTTTTGTAGACGATTTCCCCAGGAATACTTGGCTCTATTTAATAAAAAGTCGTTCTGAGATATTCGATGTGTTCACTACCTTTAGTGTTGAGATTCGTACCCAACATGCTTCCACGATTAAAATATTACGCAGTGACAATGTCAAGGAATATTTCTCTGCCCCCTTTACTTTTTTGTCACAATAAGGTACCCTTCATCAATCTTCTTATGTTGTTACCTCACAACAGAATGGAGTTGCTGAAAGAAAGAATCGACACTTTATGGAAGTTGCTCGGGCACTATTATTCAAAATGAAGGTCCCGAAAGAGTTTTGGGCCAATGTTGTCTCCACTGCTTGCTATCTTATTAATCGCATGCCCTCGGCAATTCTTAAGGGTAAAGCTCCCTTTTTTTATTATGTTTCCTTCGCAACCCTTTTTTTCTTTGCCTCTTCGTGTCTTTGGTTGTACTTGTTTTGTACATGACGCACGTCCATCTGTCTCCAAACTTGATCCTAAAGCATTAAAATGTGTCTTCCTTGGGTACTCTCGACTCGAGAAAGGCTATTGCTGTTATTCTCCTGAATTGCGTCGTTATTTAGTGTTAAGGATGTGATAAACGTGATAAGAGTAAATCATGGGATATAGTAATTATCCCATGATTTACTCACAGATACTCTTCCCTATTATAATTGTAACTCTTTATATATACTATCAGCCTAACAAAGAGAGGTTACGACTTTTCTCACAACTACTTGTTAACATCGTTAACAAATATCTGCTATATCTTAAATGTTGATAGTCTAACACTTTCATCTACAGGGAAAGAGTAGGTAAAACCCAGCAATGGCTTCTTTGTTTTCCTTGTTTTACTATAAATGGTGTGAAGGAATTGGATTAGTTTTTAAGTTGTGCGGAACCCATTGAGATAGTGCCTTATTGTTGGACAACTGTGCTGTTCGTATTTTTGGACACTACAATGAATGAGGATTAGAAGAATGACTCTCACAGATTGTACTCCCTAATTTCTCTACTACATGCGTGCAATGCAGGACCGCGTCTTCTTTCCAGAGAGCCGCCAAGTCATCTATTCGTCTTACCAACTCTCAATCAGATGGTAGCACTTCAGAGCTTATGCTAGAAGACAATGGTCAGTCCAATCACGCACACAAAACTGATCTGAGGTTTCCATTTGGAGATTGGTTTAGTCATCCATGGTTACAACAGTCGAAAACCAAAAAGAAACCAGACACAAGGTACCACCAGTAGCCTAGTCTCTTTAATAGTACTCTCATGTGCTCTTACCACCTTCTTACCTTGTCCTTCACAGCAGATCAGAGGGTGCTAAGAAAGAGCAAACAAGGCAAACTTCAGATCCTAACCCTTTTCTTCCTAAGATCACAATGGTTGGTATTTCAACCGGAGATGGTGGACAAATGAGCAAAGCAAGTTTAAAGAAGACAATGGAGGATCTAACCAAGGAGTTGGAGCAGACAGAGCAAGTAAACAACACTGCCTCTACCAATAGCAGAAACAACGAGCTAAAAGCTGAAGATAGAGACCCACTATTTGTGGCTAATGTGGGTGATTATTACTCTAGCATGTCAAGGACAGGTTCAGCTCGATGGGTTCGTGGAGGAAACAAGTGATGAGCCTGTCTGATGATACAAAGGCATTTCAATTGCAGTTGACATAATTTTGTTTCCTTTTTCCCATATATAGAAAATAAAGTTGTAAAGTTGATAACTGGATTACTTTTACAGTTCGTGTACTTACTTAGATAACAGCTTCTCGCAGTTTCTTCTCTTTTGCAGTTGCATCTGCATAATGGCCCAGTTTTGTAGAAAGAAAAGATGATTATGTAATTTAAATGATGTGTTTTGCCCATTTAACTCATGTAATGTTCTATATTTAATTATAGAAAACAGAAATTAGTCTGTAAGCCAAGTCTGATCGGATAATATGGATGCGTATTGTTCGTTTGACTTTCATGTATTGTTCAGTTATTGGGTTAACAAATTAGTATGGGATTAGTCTCATTTGCAATTAATAAATTATATTTTATTATATTATGTTTGAACTTGGATTTTAATATTCAAGCCTGATTGTGTTTGTTTTTGAATTTGACAATTTTTTTAGGTATGATTAATTATGTTAAATTGTTAACTCCAAATTAAATCAAATTTGATCAAACTTAAAACTGAAGGAATATTCAAATTTAATCAAAATTAATTCAATTTAAAAAATTTCAATTAGCCCAATTCATTATAAATAAATTAAAATAATATTGTTTTGTTAAGTTTAGTTTAAAATATAAATCTTAGTATTAATTCATTTATATTGAAGATTAAGTAATACATTAGTTGTGTTGTGGGCCACTTTATTTTCATCTCCAAAGGCAATTATTGAACCACTTATTTGTGATCTAGATTTTCCTATATTTTATAATATGTCAATTTATTTTTTAATATTTGTACAATCAAATTAAATAGCTAGGACAATCATAGTTTTAAGGTTAAATAATTTTGTAACAAAGTAAAATAACTCACTTAATATCAATGTCTTAAAAATGAGATCGAAAGTTAAACCAATAATATGAGATGTTTAAAGTTTAAAAGGTTCAACAGGTATAAGATTGTCATAAAGCTAATTAAATATTAAATAAAATTTACAAATTTAAAATATAATTAAAAGAAATTATCTTTGTCTATCAAAGAATTTAAAGTTTAATTAAAAATATTATTAGATGAAATAATTTTTATGTTTATAAGAACATATTAATTTAAGAAAATATATTAATTAATTAATTAACAATATATTTTTAACAACAAAATTTATTAGAATAAATTAAACTGAAAATTTAAAGTTTAAATATACAAATTAGAAAATTCTTATGGCCAAGTTAAGTTTTTTAATCATTATTTAAATAGAGAAATTACTCAAATGTCCAAGTGTAGTTTATTTAACTAACACACTTACCTAACATGACGAGGGAATTGTAATCTTTAGGTGAAGTAATTGCGAAAATAGGACTTGATCATTTTAGATTAAGGATGATAATAAATCAGGTCAAGTTTGGATTTATTCCAAATTTTTAAATGATAATTTGAGTATAGTTTGCTCAAATTCACGTATCTAAAATATTATCAAATGGCAGTTAAAGTAATATAATTTTGCCTTAGTTAATTAAAAATGAAATTTTAATTAATAAATTAAATAATCTATTAATTAAGTTGATGTTATTTTTGTAAGTGCAATCAAAAATATTATTTGTTTAATTAGATTAGATTGGTTCAAACACTCTATAAATTTAAAATTGATTCAAAGACCAAATTTGTTATTTTTAACTTGAATGTGGACATAACACCAACTTTTTCACCTCTCAACTAATGAGAAATTTATTTAGTATTGAGCCAACTAAATTATCAATTTTAGAGTTTCTCTTTTCTCCAAGCATAATGGAAGAAGGTCAGGAGTTTTCAAAAGAATACACATTACAAAATATAAGAGACAGCTTAGTTTTAAAAAAAGATTTCAAAGTGGAATCCATGCCCAATTTAATATAAACTATCAACTCCTATTTTAAAAAGCCATCATTTTAAAATTTTTAAATAATTTTATTTAAGTATGACATACAAACTTGATTTTAGACTTGAGTTAAAATAAGATTTGGAATTTTTTTAAATAATGTTATTTTAAATATTTCTTGCAAACTTGATTTTTGAATTTGAATATCAAATTCGATTCTTCAAAACATGTTCATGTAAAAGAGATAAGATGTTTTATTTCAGTTAACTAATTTTTATTCTGTTTTATTAAATTTTATCTATACATTTAAATAAGGTCTTGTTAATAAGTAAATGAGATTAATTAAGTTAAAACAATTTAACGAAAATGGTTATTCCATTTTATTTACTTAAATATTTTGTATGTCATTTTTATTTATTTATTTTTTTAATTTACATTATTATTTTTCTATTACATTTGTATATAAGTCTATAAAAAATAACCTCTTTATTATATAAAAATAAGATTATATATTATAAGATTTCTTGGAACTTTATTTCAATGTAAAATTTTAAATTGGATATGACGATAATGATGACGTGAGGATGAGTTACTCCAACCCCATGTAAAAGTAGCGTGCAGCCTGAGTCAGATGCGTCAACCTCAGTCAATGTGACCAAGAAAATTCGTGTCATCGGATTGAGTTGGCTCCACCACTTTCAACTTATATATACATAGAGAGTAGAGAGACGTACAAATTCGATTTATCATACAAAGATAAATAGCAATTGACAAATAGAGAGTCGAAAAGAGAATCTTTTTATCCAATAGAACCTTTTATGAAGTGATAATTCTAGTTTTAATACTGCCAAGGAAACGAAGCAGCCTTGGATTATGACGGGGAAGCGGATACTTATCTTCCTTGGGAATTGAAAAAATAGATATTAAGAGAATCTCTTTCTTTTCTATCCAATCGTCTTTGTTCCTTTCAATTTCTGTATCGCCACTTGTAATTCTTTTCTATAGTGGAGTGGTGATCGGTTCGGTCGAACCCAACCGAACCGGAATTTGGAACCAGAAGGAATAAAATTCTTCTAAGAGATGGAGCTCCGAGCTAAGTTTTAACTCTTCACCTCGAAAACTAAACTGCGGTGAAGGCCAGTGGCAAGTTCAAAGTAAAACCGGCCTTTCTTGTGTGGCAAAGTATCTGCCAAAATGCTCTAATTAGTAGTTTGCTGACGACTCTCAATATAAATTATTAACGTGTCTATATTTATAATTTAACTTTCAATGATAATATTTAAATAAATTAAATAATAAATTGTAAATTTATGGAGTAGATATTAAAAATTTTAGAAGAAAATTTGCGTACTAAAAAGGAGAAAATTTGAAATTTATTCTAAGTACTCTTTAAATAAACAAATAAATTTAAACAAGAAACAACATAAATAAAAATAATTAAAGCATTCGTAATAAAACTTGGATTAAAATTTTTAATTACTTTTTACAAATTGGATAGATCAATTCATATTAATTGCTGCTTTTATTATATTATTGCTGTTAAAATATAGAGATTTTTAATTATAAAATTTATAGAAAATTAATTTAAAAATCATATTATATATGTTTTACTATTATTTTAAATAAAATTTTAAGAATAAGTATATTAAAATTTAAAAATTACATAATAATATTAAAAGTATTTTAATTTAAAATAAAATAAATTTATAATTTTAAAATTAAATATTAAAAATTTTAGAATTTTTTTTGTAAATATTCAATTAAAAAAAAGTGAAATTTTAAGATTTGTTCTGATTATTCTTCAAGACTATGTTTTAATCACCTATATAAAGAATTGTCATAAAGAATAAAAAACTGATAAATCTATGTAAGAAGTAACATAAAATAATTTATTAAAATAATAAAAATTGTATAATTTTATTTTAATATTATTTTAAATAAAATTTAGGAGAAAGCTTTTTAAAAATTTACAAAAATTCAATAATATTTTAACATATTCTAAATTATTGCTTTTTCGCGTTTATAATATTGAAAAATATTCTAAATTGTCTACTCTTTGGTCTCACTCAGAAAATTTGAGTACAACGACAGCACGGTAAGAAGCGAGAACCAATGAACCGGGCGGTTTAGAGTTTGTTTTCGCGAGGAACGAAAATTTTTTGGTTGTTCTTTAAATTCTTTTGCATTTTCAGTGCAACAAACTCCCTCTCTCAGTCGGTTCAGTTGGGCTCGACATACAAGCTTTGATGCTTCACTTGGCTTTTGCTTTTGGCATTGGATTGTAATCGTCTATTATTATTGTGTTCAACTGTGTTTGATGCTCTAGATTCGAATTCAGAATTAATTTAAGATCTCCCCAATCGGGTTGCAGCCTTCTTTGCCACTGACAATAAGACAGGTTTCAAATTTTGTATCTCTTGTTTAATTTCTTTGTTTAAATTTCTGTTTCTTTTGCCGCATCTCAGATTTCACTTAGAAATAATGTGGTTTTGGATCTTTTTTCTGCTATAATTTCTCAATATCTACTGATTCGGTTTTCTCTCTGGTTAATTTATTTGCTTTTTCCCGTTTCATTTTGATCCATTTTTTGCCTCTATCTGTTATTGTTTGTGTTTCAGAGCTTTGTATATTAGTATTTTAGTTCTTTTTTCTTCTTGTTATTCTTTGCTTGTTCGTTGCAAAAATCTGTTGTTTTTCATTTATTTTCTAAGAACTTTGGTTCCTGTTGCTTTTTAATGGGCATATTTAAGAAAGGTGGAAAGTGCCACTTTGACTGTTTCTTCTATGTTGGTCAGAGTAGTTGAATGCATTGGAATGTTGTTTACCTGTATAACTAACAATTGCTGTTAACTTGAAATTCTTCATGTGCATTTTGTAACAAGAACGTGGGAAAACGTGATAGGAGTTAAAAGATGAAGTGAATTGACTGAAAAAAATGGCATTCTCGCTACTTCCTATTTCCATGATTTTGTCTTAGGAGAATGGTTTATCTTAATGCACATGGGAATACATTGAAAATTGCTTCAAGCTGCTATCTTTATGAGTTGATTTCTTGCCTGTTTGTATTTTATAGGGTTCCTAGATACAAGTGGTTCTAATGGTTTTGGATTTTTCCTCACTATACATACTCTTGCCAATGGTTAGAAGTACATTCTGTAAGCTTATTGCGTTTTTTGAACCCAGGAAGATATTTCCTATGCTTTAAATTGACACAGAAGTCTATGGTTTTTCATTGGAGTAAAAGTAAGTGAACCAGCCATGCAAAGAGACAGCAATACCAGTGCCCCATCAACAACATCTGTGCGAGTAAGGCATCGCAAGCGCTCCATGGAGGTAAGTTACTCCAATTGAAAAACACATCTTTTTGCTATTGTTCATCCTTTTGTGATGTCTGAGTGGTTCTGCACAAGCATATACATTCTCCATAAAATTCTTGTCAACCCTATCGAATTTGTATGGTGCATTTACATGTTTTTAGTATTTTGTTTAAATAGAAAAGTGTGCTCATCTGTGAACTAAACTGTTCCTTGTAAATTATTTTGCTGATATTTCCAACTTTTTAGTGTACTTTGGTGAATAATTTTTACAGATCAAAGGATAGATTGGAAAATAGAAATGAAAATCATAAAGGGTGTACCTTTAAGTAAAGTCCAGCATGATTACTCAAAGAGAATAAGTGTTTAATCTGGTGCTGATTTCTTGTTGGTCTTTCTATACTTCTTTGGTTAGGGGCCTTGGCCTGCTCTTCATTTTATGGTTGAGAAGTGTCAATAAAAACTTTTCATGTTTATTAACTTGCTTGAGTATAGTACTTTATTTCATTTTGTTATCAACGTGCTTTTGGTTGGTAGGCTCTTCCTGACGCTAACAAAGAAAATGGAGGCCATTTACTGGTTGATGATCGAAATAAGTACAAATCAATGTGGATTCGTGCGCATTCAACCCTGTGGATGATTGGAGGCTTTGCCTTTGTTGTGTACATGGGTCACCTGTACATCATGGCCATGGTTGTTGTCATTCAGATATTCATGGCAAGAGAATTATTCAATCTCCTTAGGAGAGCGCATGAGGATAGGCATCTCCCAGGATTTAGACTGTTGAATTGGTAATTGTATAACATTTGTTTCTTGTGTCAAAACTTGTCTGAACTTTTATGCTGTCTTTTCCTTATTCTTCTTTCATCACAAACTGAATTTTAGTCTTTGGTGGCAAAAATAACCTCAACTGTCACGTTGTTTTTCCTAATTCTTTTTTATTCAGAACTGGATTTTAGTCTTTGATTAGTCTATTGTCTGAAACATTATGCCTCTTTTCAAATTTATCCATTTATTCTTTTTTTTCAGGCACTTTTTCTTCACTGCAATGCTATTTGTGTATGGACGTATTCTCAGTCAACGTCTTGTCAACACTATGACTCCAGACAAGGTCCTCTATCGACTTGTGAGCAGCCTAATCAAGTATCATATGGTTATCTGTTATTCCTTTTACATTGCAGGTATGTTTTATACATCATGAGTTTATGACAAATATATATATTAAACTGAAATTTGAAGTGGCAGCTCTATAATGGATTTATTTATTTTTTTCCTTGTGTTTTCTTATTATGCTTGTGAAATTTGCTTAGGTTTCATGTGGTTCATTCTTACGTTAAAGAAGAAGATGTACAAGTATCAATTTGGCCAGTATGCATGGACACACATGATTCTTATTGTGGTGTTCACACAGTCCTCTTTCGCTGTAGCCAACTTTTTTGAAGGAATTTTCTGGTAATTCAATGTTCTCCATTCTCTTTCCATTTCTTATTCTTATGCAAGATTGAGTGCAATTCTTCTTGTCTTTAATAAAGGTGTCAAAGATGTATTTAGACTGTTGGCACGCTACCTTCTTTTTAACTTTTCTATTTGTATTTTGATTGTAACATGTCAAATGATTTTATTTTCCATTTTATGACCCCTGGAAGGAGTAACTCGACTTGTTAGATGGAAGACTTCCCAATTGGTTTGCTGGCATGTAGGTTGTAATCCCAGCTATTGCTATCTCTTTAATTTCTCCATGCTTGTTTTGAATAATACATTACCAACAAATGGAAGTTTTTTTGAATAACTCAATATGAAATTATTATTTAGAGTTGAATAAAAAGAAATTTATCATTCTCTGAGGGTCTATATTCTAATATTTGAGGTAAAGAGCAAAAGGTAGATAGAATTTAACAATTAGATACCTAAGGCTGGTTGTTTCGAGAATTTATTACTATGATTGGTTGGCAATTGAAAGTTGAAATTATTGGAGAGTCAGAATCTGTATTGGTGAACTATACAGTCTCTTTGAATTTGTGGATCAGCAAGATGATGAGGGTGCGGGTTCCTTCATCTTTTCATAACAGAGTTAATTCTTGCTAATAGGGATCATCTTTTGCAAATCACAGAGGCCATACAGATCCTTAAAAACGCAATTTTCTAGTGGAACAACATTTTAAGTGGATCTTGATTTTTTGTTTTTCCATAATTGTGTATTGACCTTGGTAAACTGGTTTTCTTTGGGAATTGCTTAGAAGCATTCCTGTTTCTTTTATGTTTTTCTCCCAAGTACAATTTGCCATAATTACTGACCTTTTGTTGCAGATATATTTATCACTAATGATAATTAAAAGATTCTCTACTCTTGTGGATCTAGAAATCAGTATCGACTCCATGTATCCAGCATTCCTTATCTTGCAGCTTCTATTTATTATTATATTCCATGTGATCAGACTTTGTAGTCTTTCACTTGCTTACTGATGGATGAAATGTTCTGGTGTTAATTTTACAATTATAGGTTTCTTTTCCCAGCATCACTAATTGTCATCAATGACATTTTTGCCTATATTTGCGGTTTCTTCTTTGGAAGAACTCCTTTGATCAAGATATCTCCAAAGAAAACTTGGGAGGGATTCATTGGAGCATCTGTCACAACTATAATCTCTGCATTTGTGGTGAGCATAAATTTTGTTCCTTGTCCAAACATAGCTACAAGAATCTGCTATGCATTGAGAACTAGTTTCAGCGATATATTGTCTTTAGTAGAGTATTGCTTCTGTATCTATCTTTTGGTTTTCCCAAATGGCTGTTAGGAGACGTGAACCGTTATGGTAGTGATGAATATGAATTTTAGAAACATCATGTTCTCTCTGTTTTTGGTTTGTCATTGTTTTCTGTAGAGGGATCTTTGATTTTACAACTCTTTAAGTTAAACAGTTTCATCTGTTTTGAAAAAACTGCCACTTTTTTCATGTCATGCAACAACTTTCCAATTGTTCTCTGACTTAGATGGTAAATAATACTACTTATGCCTGGCCAGTAATTGTTTGGAATTGCAGTTTTAGGATTTCTTCTCGTATAATATCTCTCAGTTATCATGCTTTGGAATGTTATGATTTCTAACGTCATCTAATTTCCAATTGAGCATGGAGTGCCTCAAATGGATTTCGCGATAATAGAGTTAATGGGTTTTCTGCTTGCTTATGTAGCTGGCAAACCTCATGGGTCGTTTTCAATGGCTGACATGTCCAAGAAAGGTATTAATTCTGTTTGATCATTCTGTCTCATGACAGCAAATCATAGTACGCAAATTGTGAAAGAAATTTCTTGTATGCAGGACTTATCCACTGGTTGGCTTCAATGTGATCCTGGGCCTTTGTTTAAACCAGAGTATTGGACACTACCTAGTTGGATTTCTCAATGGGTAAGTTGTTTATGAGCTTGAAATTGTTCTCTTTTTCTCCCGCTTTCTCTTTATGAATGTTTTCCTTTTTTTTATGTACTATGTTCTGAGATCTTTGTTCTGTAATTGAACTTCTAGTGCCTTTTATCATTCTTAACAGCTTCCTTGGAAGGAAATCTCAATTCTACCAGTTCAATGGCATGCCATCTGGCTTGGATTGTTTGCATCCATAATAGCGCCTTTTGGTGGATTTTTTGCAAGTGGTTTTAAAAGAGCTTTTAAAA
Organism: Erythroxylum areolatum; assembly: GCA_024520975.1. NCBI lineage: Eukaryota > Viridiplantae > Streptophyta > Magnoliopsida > Malpighiales > Erythroxylaceae > Erythroxylum > Erythroxylum areolatum. The sequence goes on from JANIJH010000007.1 coordinate 58,500,103, forward strand.
TTAAGGTACATGACAGTTTTAGCTTCCACTAGATACACTAGTAAAGTAGTTGAGATGCATGGCATATTCTGCAAGCCCTAGATGATGATACTGTCTGCTAATTTCATTTCCCTCAATGTTTTACAGGATTTTGGTGATAGCATTCCCGGTCATGGTGGAATCACAGATAGAATGGATTGCCAGGTCAGATGTACTGACAACTAAAGTATTATGCTGGTGATACTCTGATTGTGATGATGTTAGAGCTTGTATTTTAGTCTCACTTCCGACCTTATTGAATATTGCAGTTGAACATTATTCTTTGTTTTCTTTGTGCCAAAATCTTGTTATATTTTTGCCTTATTTCCTTCTTTGGCACACTTAGCTTATTGTGCCTGCGTGCTCAATTCAGTAATTGCCATTGATTTTATACATAAAGCAGCATAGTCTCCTGTTGTATTATATACCTTGTATGTCATTGGTGAAGAGAACTTGAAAATCAAGGATTGGTTGAATGTTACCAATCTGGATAACGCGATAATTGGTGCATTGCGATGTAAAATTGCGTAGGCAGTTTTTGAAATCTAAAATTCTACAGCATGTACACTGGTAGTATTGTGCCATGTTTGACCCCCTTCCTTTTTTTTTTGGGAAATGTGTTGTTTGAACTTTTGTCTGGTCATAACTCAACATCATCATCATCATTATCATCATCATACCCCGAAGTCTCGCAATGAAGCAGGGTCTGGGAGGATCAGATAATACGCAGCCTCACCCCTACATCGTAGAGAGGCTGTTTCTAAAATATAATCTTGGAGACCATCTTTCTTATTGCAATATTCGGATGGGAAAACAGTTAAAAAAGCTATGTCCGGCATGCCACTAATGGCTTTATCTGACTGAATGCAGCTTTTCTATGGCATCAAGTTTATCCAACGCATGAATTCCATTCTGACACATATATTTCATTAATGTAGATGGTTATGGCTGTGTTTGCATATATTTATCATCAATCATTTGTCGTGCCCCAAAGCCTCTCGGTTGAAATGGTTTTGGAACAGGTAAACCCTGCAGTTGCAAGTATCTTTTTGTGTATTTCCTTCGTGGATTATCTAACCATCTTACCTGTGATTGATGGTTGGTTTTGCAGATATTGACAAATCTAACATTGGAAGAGCAGCAAGCTATATACGTAAAGCTTGGGGAAATAATTCAGGAGAGGCTGATCGGACATTCTTGAATGAGCCGAAGACCGAACTGTATATTAGTTACTCTGTGCCCACCGAAATGTTGGCCTAGCAACTGAAAGGAAGAAAATGTATTTTTATGGTGTTGCCACCCCATTTGTAGTGCTCGTGTTACTAAGATGGAGGTAATTATTTAGTGTCTACATTCTATACCATGTTATTAGCCAAGAAGCATAAGCATTACTTAAAGAGTGCATCCTTCATCGCCTTCATTCCTCTCTGCATTTGATGTTCTCGGTCACGGGACAATGCGGTGCGGGAAGATGCAACTCGAAGCGGTCTGAAAACAACGGAAGCCATTTATATTATGAAGACAGCAATTTCTAGTAAGACCCCGATGATAAAATTTCTGTTATAGTTAAATAAATTCTAATGGCTTTTATGCAGTTGGTTGCTAGAAATATGATTCTGATAGTGCGATACTCTTTGATGTTTGGCTGTACCTTGATGACTTCTTTAACAGTGGCTCCGCCTACGTAATTGAATAGGTTTTGGTTCTTAACGAGATTTAGTTTATGTTTAGATGAGCTTATATTATTAGAATCTTTTTTTAGAAGAGCTTTTTTTAAAAGTCAGTTAACTGTTTGGCTGTTAATTAAAAAAATAACTTTTTAAAAGAATTTCATATCGTAGACTGCTTGACAATATAAAAATAAAAACATTTTTTTATTAATTTTAATTATATTTTATTTTATAATAAAATTATTTATGTTAAATAATATTTAAAGTATACTAAACAATATGCAAAGCAAAGAACAATATATTATATTTATAGTTACATATTTATTGGATAACCATCTTGTAAGAAATTTTAGATAATCATCTTGTAGGAAATAATTTAAAGAGATATTTCATTTTCTTATAGGGAATAAAATTAATATGAAAAATAAATATTAAAACATGTAAAAAAATTAAATAATATTATAATCTCAAAATAAATATTCAAGCTGAGTAAATAATTAAATACATAATAAACAATGCAGACGTAGACTTTCAGGAGGATATTCGAGAAATTGTATAAAAAGTATACCAGAAACATCTGCGTTGTGAAGGAGGAGGATATTCGAGAAATTACATACCTTCAGAAAACGTACGAGAACAGTCCAAGCATATGAGAATAGACACGAAACAAAACAGTCCAAAGAAAAGAAAACAGAAGAGTCACAATGATAGGTGCGTAAGTGACGCAAGTTTAGTCTACCCGAAAAAGCTAAAATTTGAGGTTTTTCTAAAAAGCTTCAAATTTTAACTTTTAAAAAAGCTATATTTTAGTTTTTAAAAAAGCTATTTTAACTTTAAAAGTACTTTTGAAGTTTACAGCCAAGAATTTATTTAAAAAAAAACTTTTGTGGTGAAAAAAAGTATTTTTAGAGTCTTCAAAAGTTGACCCAAACATATGCTTAACGCTTATATCTTGATCCTAAAGAACGATTAAACAAAATCATGAAATATTTGGAGCTAAATGATGTGGCATTGGTCCGGCCCAGTCCGAGTTGGCATGATCCAAAGTCAGATTTGCCTAGGTTGAATAAACTTTAAACCAGGTTGGATTTTTTTAAAATTTTCAAATTTTAGACTGTACTAAATTTGGAATTAATTTTTCACATCAAAATTTCTCTTTCAGTTATAAAATGTGACCTTTGGCAGCATTATTTTGGTCAAGAAAGTTTGGTCAATTTGGGCTTATTCTGCGGATCGGGCCATGTGTAGTAACATTTTAAGTAGATTTATCAACAACAAAAATTAACGGAGGTTTGTATATACAGTTGAATCTGGGAATAGTAGTGGGTTGGGTTGGGTTGGGTTGAGCTTAAAAATTAATTTTGAGCTTGAAAGTAATGATATACTTTAAGCCCAAATTTGATTGGCTTGATTTTTCAATCAAAATTTTAAAAAAATATTGTTTTGTTCAAAATGAAACTTTTTAAAAATTTTAAATTTTGGGTCAATTAATTTCAAATCAAGTCGGACTATATTGGATTTAGGTTCGGACTTAATTATCAACTCTACTAGAATCTACGATTCATTAATTTTAAGGTGAGAGTTGAGATGAGACGTGAGTTTTATTATTTTTTCAAAAATGAAGATTTGTAAAATATAAAATTACGTGATATGGTGATTTAAATTTAATATGCCTATTTTTGAACTATAAGATTTATAAAATGTTTAATTTAATATGATATTGTAAATTTTTTTTAGCATCAACCTAATACGATGTTCCATGAACAAGTGATTCAACAATGGTAGTTTGTGTCTATCATGAAACAAGTGATTCAACAATGATAGTTTGTGTCTATTTTTCTGAATAAATTGTTGAAGTAATAATCAATCTAATTAATAATGGTGGATTAAATATTAAAGTGTTTATTTTAATTAGTATATTAATAAAATTATGATCTATTTAAATTAAAATTTACAAATATTAATAATGGTCGATTAAATATTAAAGTGTTTATTTTTATTAGTATATTAATAAATTAATGATCTAATTTGTCTAATGGTGGTACTTAAAAAAATGTACGTGGGTTAGTCTGTCTAAATAATCACACCATGACATTGACTTAAATGTCTTCTCGCAATGCAGTTTCAAAAGTAGCATACCAGCATCTAATCAGTTTTTTTCTCTGCTCCTGATACTTCTTTGACTCTCCCATGGCTTCCGATCTCGAAGAGAAGGCCCAAGACGCGTTCATCGACGACAACTTCGAGCTCGCCGTTGATTTGTATTCTCAGGCCATTGAGTTTAACCCCAATAGGGCCGAGCTCTTCACCGACCGCGCTCAAGCCAACATCAAACTCAGACATTTCACTGGTAATCCTCTATCTGTTCTTATCTTGCAAGAGAAATTTAAGTAAGGTAACTAGTTTTCTGCTGCTAGTGTGATTGGTAAAACAAAGAGAGAAATTTAGGGAAATTGGGTAATAATTTGTAATTAATTGAATTTGTATGGTGGTCTCTTGGGTATCTGAGTGTTACCATATTGTTGTTTTCGTTATGGTTGTGGAAATGTTTACCTTTTGAACGGTATAAGCAAGGGATTGTGTTTATTCTAGTCTATGTAATGATATAGGATCAAAAGGTGAGTGTCTACTATGTTTTTTTTTTGGGAAAGGTGTCTACTATGTTTTATTAATTGTTTGCTTCGATGTTCAGAGGCGGTAGCTGATGCAAACAGAGCTATAGAGTTGGACTCCTCTATGTGGAGAGCATACTTGCGAAAGGGGTTAGTACGTTGCTGGATTTTGTTTTTAGTACTCTTGGATTTGACTGATATGTCTTATTTGCTTGGTACTTGCACGTGTATGTAAACAGACATTTGTTGTGGACAGCTGCTTAGGAAGTTCAGGTTGTGATGATGCGTCTTTATGCCTTTGATAGTTTCCCGGTGATTTGCGTTTTGCCTGACCATAACTGGTTTTATGTCAAGGGCAACCTTTATATTCTATACGATAAATAATTTCTGGTATACATCTAGGTAATATATTTGACAATCAGACCCGAATTGTCTTAATCCCAGGTTGGTGGGGTTGCCTCATTCTGCTTTGTAGCCTTTGTTTTGTTGTTTATTTATTGTGTTTTTCACCATATTATTATCATTGGCATTTGGGCCATCATATCAATGAAAATGAAGAAAATATAAAATTGTTCTTTGAAATTTGTTCCCCTTTCCATTGATTGATATGTGCTTGCATTTAATCTTTGTTAACTTATGCAAACTATTAGATAGATGGTTAAGCATCTTCTTTGTTCTATGGTGGAGTGCATGTTGTTTGATGTACTTATGCTACCTGTTCGCATGAGAAGGTGATCTATAATTGGAAGTACATATTTTTAGTTGTTTACAAACCATATGTAGAGATTTGTGATTGCTGCCGAACAAGCTTCTATAACATGCCTTTTCTCTTCTCTGTAGAAATTTAATTAAAAGAGAAGTGACAATAGGCTGTAATTTGAGATAGGATGCATCTGCAAATTTAATATCTTTCACACACTCAATAACGAAACCTGATGACCAATATATAGGCCAACTTACAACCAACAGAAGTTAGAAAATAGACCTAATAACAAACCACTAACACAACCTGTGATAGGCCATAAAAATAGGATCACTAACAGACCACTATGCAATACTCTTAACAGTCCTGAAAACTAGGACAACTATCCAAGAATAAATCAAACACTAATTTATTAAATAAAATTAGAATTAATAAATAATTAACTAATAATTCTGGTCAACATCCCCCCTTAATTCTGATTTGGGAAGGTCTTCACGCCAAGCAGGTTCCTTAATCTGATGAATGCATCGATTTTCAACGGCTTAGTGAGAATATCCGCAATTTGATCTTCTGACCTGCAATATTCCAATGTGATCATGTTCATCCCAACTTGGTCTCTCAAGAAGTGATACCGAATATCAATATGTTTACTTCTTTCATGAAAGACTGGATTCTTTGCCAGATTAATTGCAGAGACATTGTCAACATAAATCTTAATTAGATCTTCAAGATTAAAGCCAATTTGACTCATAATATTGCTAAGCCAAACTGATTGACATCCGCTTGATGCTGCTGCTACATACTCAGCTTCACACGTGAATAGTGCAACAATAGATTGTTTCTTTGATGACCACGAGCAAACAGTCTTCCCGAGCATAAAACAATGACCACTTGTGCTCTTCCTCTCGTCTGAATCTCCACCCCAATCACTGTCCGAGTATCCAACGATCTCAAACTCCTTGGATGAAGAGTAAAATAAACCAAAATCTACAGTACCATTAATGTAGCGCATAAGCCTCTTTACTACTTGTAAATGAATCTGTTGAGGTGACTCCATGTATCGACTAACCAATCCCACAGCATAACAGATATTAGGTCTCGTGCATGTGAGATATCTTAGGCTCCCAACAATCTGCTTGAAGTAGTTGGATCTATCATTCGCTCGTCACCGTCCTTGGTAAGTTTAAGTCCGATTTCAACTGGAGTCTTAACCGGGTTTGAAACTTCCATCTTAAACTTCTTCAAAAATTCAGCAGCGTATTTCTTTTGATGAATGGAGATTCCATCGTCTCATTGGATGACCTCAATGCCCAAAAAATAAGACATAAGACCAAGATCGGTCATCTCACGTTCCTTCATCATAATATACTTGAAATCACTAATCATCTTGAGATTA
>JANIJH010000007.1:58511516-58531833 GCA_024520975.1 Erythroxylum areolatum
ATAATTACCAATTATCAAATTATACATAACTAAATAATGCATGAGCATGCCAAATGCGAATGCACAGCCACTGTACCAATCTCATCGGTAACGGGATGTTACAAGTTATAATTCTAACCAATGACTTGAGTGGACTACACGGCCATAGAATTTATATGATCGAGAATCATAGAGAAAAAATAACTGTAGCCAAGTAGATTCTCATTCTTATTTTGAAATAGATGGCATGTTATAAGAAAATGAAAGGGGAATCAAATATAAATTTGGAAATGTTTTCAACAAGTAGATTTCTTAATTAGTAGTTGCACAACAACATGGATTATCCCTTTTATGTTCCATAGTGACCGTCAGTTGATACATAATATTATTGGTAGGGCTATCTTAACCAAGAGTTATAATTCTAACCAATGGCTAGAGTGGACTACATGCACGACCATAGAATTCACAATGACCAAGAGTCGTAGAGAAAAGAACAACTGTAGCAAAGTATATGCTCATTCTTATTTTGAAATAGATGGCATGTTATAAGAAATGGAAGGGGAATCAAATATAAATTTGGAAACTTTTCCAACTAGTAGATTTGTTAATTAGTAGTTGCTCAACATGGATTATCCCTTTTAAGTTTCACGGTGACTGTTGGTTGATACATAATATTATTGGTATGGCTATCTTAACCAAGAGTTATAATTCTAACCAATGACTTGAGTGGACTACACGACCATAGAATTCACATGACAGAGAGTCATAGAGAAAAGAACAACTGTAGCTAAATAGATGCTCATTCTTATTTTAAAATAGATGGTAATAGAAGGGGAATCAAATATAAATTTGGAAACATTTCCAACGAGTAGATTTGTTAATTAGTAGTTGCACAAAAACATGGATTATCCATTTTAAGTTCCACGGTGACCGTTGGTTGATACATAATATTATTAGTATAGCTATCTTAACCAAGAGTTATAATTCTAAACAATGACTTGGTTGGGCTACACGACTATAGAATTCACATAACCGAAAGTCTTAGTGAAAAGAACAACTGTAGCCAAGTAGATGATCATTTTTATTTTGAAATAGATGGGATGTTATAAGAAAATAGAAGGAGAATCAAATATAAATTTGGAAACGTTTCCAACAAGTAGATTTGTTAATTAGTAGTTGCACAACAACATGGATTATCCCCTTTAAGATCCACGGTGATCGTTGGTTGATACATAATATTATTGGTATGGCTATATTAACCAAGAGTTATAATTCTAACCACTAACTTAAGTGGACTACACGATCATAGAATTCACATGACCGAGAGTCGTAGAGAAAAGAACAACTATAGCCAAGTAGATTCTCATTCTTATTTTGAAATAAATGGCATGTTATAAGAAAATGGAAGGGGAATCATATATAAATTTGGAAAAGTTTCCAACGAGTAGATTTGTTAATTAGTAGTTGTAATACAACATAGATTATCCCTTTTAGGTTCCACGTTGACCGTTGGTTGATACATAATATTATTGGTATGGCTATCTGAACCAAGAGTTATAATTCTAACCAATGACTTGGGTGGACTACACGACCATAGAATTCACATGACCGAGAGTTGTAGAGAAAAGAACAACTGTAGCCAAGTAGATGCTCATTCTTATTTTAAAATAGATGGCATGTTATAAGAAAATGGAAGGGGAATCAAATATAAATTTGGAAAAATTTCCAACGAGTAGATTTGTTAATTAGTAGTTGCATAACAACATGGATTATCCCTTTTAAGTTCCATAGTGACCGTTGGTTGATACATAATATTATTGGTATGGCTATCATAACCAAGAGTTATAATTCTAACCAATGACTTGAGTAGACTACACGACCATAGAATTCACATGACCGATAGTCGTAGAGAAAAGAACAACTGTAGCCAAGTAGATGCTCATTCTTATTTTGAAATAGATCGCATGTTATAAGAAAATGGAAGGGGAATCAAATATAAATTTAAAAACGTTTCCAATGAGTAGATTTGTTAATTAGTAGTTGCACAACAATATGGACTATCCATTTTAAGTTCCATGGTGACCGTTGGTTGATACATAATATTATTGGTATGGCTATCTTAACCAAGAGTTATAATTCTAACCAATGACTTGGGTGGACTACACGATCATAGAATTCACATGACCGAGAGTCGTAGAGAAAAGAACAACTATAGCCAAGTAGATTCTCATTCTTATTTTGAAATAAATGGCATGTTATAAGAAAATGGAAGGGGAATCATATATAAATTTGGAAAAGTTTCCAACGAGTAGATTTGTTAATTAGTAGTTGTAATACAACATAGATTATCCCTTTTAGGTTCCACGTTGACCGTTGGTTGATACATAATATTATTGGTATGGCTATCTGAACCAAGAGTTATAATTCTAACCAATGACTTGGGTGGACTACACGACCATAGAATTCACATGACCGAGAGTTGTAGAGAAAAGAACAACTGTAGCCAAGTAGATGCTCATTCTTATTTTAAAATAGATGGCATGTTATAAGAAAATGGAAGGGGAATCAAATATAAATTTGGAAAAATTTCCAACGAGTAGATTTGTTAATTAGTAGTTGCATAACAACATGGATTATCCCTTTTAAGTTCCATAGTGACCGTTGGTTGATACATAATATTATTGGTATGGCTATCATAACCAAGAGTTATAATTCTAACCAATGACTTGAGTAGACTACACGACCATAGAATTCACATGACCGATAGTCGTAGAGAAAAGAACAACTGTAGCCAAGTAGATGCTCATTCTTATTTTGAAATAGATCGCATGTTATAAGAAAATGGAAGGGGAATCAAATATAAATTTAAAAACGTTTCCAATGAGTAGATTTGTTAATTAGTAGTTGCACAACAATATGGACTATCCATTTTAAGTTCCATGGTGACCGTTGGTTGATACATAATATTATTGGTATGGCTATCTTAACCAAGAGTTATAATTCTAACCAATGACTTGGGTGGACTACACGATCATAGAATTCACATTACCGAGAGTCGTAAAGAAAAGAACAACTGTAGCCAAGTAGATGCTGATTGTTATTTTGAAATAGATGACATGTTATAAGAAAATGGAAGGGGAATTAAATATAAATTTGGAAACATTTCTAACTAGTAGATTTGTTAATTAGTAGTTGTACAACAATATGGATTATCCCTTTTAAGTTCCACGGTAACCGTTGGTTGATACATAATATTATTGGTATGGCTATTTTAACCAAGAGTTATAATTCTAACCAATGACTTGAGTGAACTAAGTACCCGACCATAGAATTCACAATGACCAAGAGTCTTAGGGAAAAGTCTTACCCTAACATATAAAAGATGTTTGGCAAAAAAAATTTATAACAACGAAGCCTCAACTCTTTTGTCAAGACAACATACCAACAAGACACCTACAATTTGAATGATAACATTAATATCATAGAAGCTATAATTAAAATATTCATATTATGTTAATAAAAACATAAGGGCAATACTCACATTTGTTTTCCAATATTAGGCTTAGCATTTGATATTCATACCTTCATCTTGTTATTATAACTGGGATAATCAATACAGGGAATCTGAAAAATTACTCAGGATTATAATATCTATATTATATGCTAAATTTAATAACATAAAAAATTACAAATCTTGTTTTACTTTTGAACATAACGCCTTCTTTTGGTAAAATTGAGAGTATTTCTTTTCAGCATCTACTAAATTATTGAAACAGCAATAAACCACATTTTTTGAATCCATGAACAAAAACTTCACACTCTTCCCATATCAATATATACCAAGTGTAGATGCAATAAAAGCCATATATATTTTACTTCCACCTATTTTTTCTGTAATACACATGATGGTCAAGTATGATTAACACATGACATGTAAAAAAATCTGATATGATTTGCCACATCAGCGACATTAACGAGAAACTTAACATTTGATTATTTTCGCAACAAATTAAAAGTTAGGGCATTTAATATCATTTTTTAAAGTTCAAACCAGTATTACAAAATTGAGTAAAGTTTGAGAATTTTTTTATAAATAACCCTATAAATAATTGGAATAAGTTTCATAATAAAATTAAGGGAATTACATTCAAATAATAATAATAATAAAATTAAGGGAATTTATAATTTAAACACGAAAATTCACTTAATTTTACGATACTATTGAGAAAAAAATTATATCAATTAAGTGCACAAAATTTTAATTTTTTGCAAAATAGTGATCACTATTTATTATGTTGTTAATGTTGCTAATGTGAAATTTTATTTAATCAATCTTAATATCAAAGTAGTATATATGTATAAGGAACTGATGAAAAAGCTTCAAATATAGGTATTATTAGATACTTGACAGCAAAAATCATTGATTATGTTTTAAAGTAGTACTAAGATTCAAGTCGGTAACTTTAGTCACTGTCTTGCCGGCTTCAATTAAAATCCCTAAAGTAATTAGAGATTAATTTTAAAAGTCCACATCAACCAGTAACGTGGCTAAATTAGGCCCTTTAATATAAAAAATTGTCTACATAAGTGCCATTGACGAAACTTTGACAATTTTGTCAATTGGAAGGCTATTTAAAATATTTTTTAAAATTTTAAGTCTTTTCTATACATTACCAAATGTTAGAATCTAACTTAAATTTTGATCAAAATATTAAAGGCTAAAATGTACCTTTAACCTTAAATGATTTCTGGTTCAGCCTGATTCTGGCGAGGCTGCACGTTGCCGTTTGGATCCATAAGGTTGGTTAGCTCCGGCTTGAAGGTTCCTGCAAAACAAGGAAGGCACGTCGGGGTTTGTTTCCCGATAGACCCCTCTGACGCTCAAGTTAGTCTTTTGGTGAAGGTCGGATCGCTGTGAGCCGAAAAAACTAGGGTTATGAGTACGTACCTCTATTATGGCGAAGTTATACCTTATATAAGAAACAGATGCTAGGTTTAAGTCTTTACGTATGCATGGGGGACTTCCATCTATAATTGGGCCATGGATGCGTGGAGTAGGCCTGGTGTAGCCGATAGGCGTGAGACCAATCTTTGAGAGATAGACCGATCGGCCCATGGATCATTATGATTAGGTTCGGGTCCAGCACGACCGACCCGACCAATATTGGATGGCACAATGGATATGTCCTAGATACCCGGTATAGTTTAAATGAGTGGTGTGATTTTTATGTATTTATTATTCTAAAAAGTATAAGTTTATATTCGATTAACTTGAAATGATTGAAGATGGTAAATTAAAAATAAATATATGTTCAATTTATAAATATTATTTGAATTATAACTATTATTTAAATTATTAGTTCTTTAAATAAATTATATCTTTTATCCACAAATTTTACTTGGCCTATTCTGTGTCATGACCTTTCATCCATAAATTTTACTAGTCCTTTGCTCCTTTTATTCAATTCCTATCCAGTGCCATGACCTTACATCTACAAATGTTAAAATTTGTGAATGAAAGTCTATGGGATAGGATATGAATTGAATAAAGGGGCAGAGGATCCCATGGCCTTCGAGTACGATGTTATTTAGGCCGAGAAAGTTTGGTCAATTTGGGCTTATTCTGCCGATCGGGCCATGTGTGATAACATTTTAAGAAGATTTATCAACAAAAAATAATTAACGGAGGTTTGTATATGCGGTTGACTCTGGGAATAGAAATGGGTTAGGTTGGGTTGGGTTGAGCTTGGAAATTAATTTTGGGCTTGAAAAGTAATAATATAGTTTAAGCCCAAATTTGATTGGCTTAATTTTTCAATCAAAATTTTTTAAAAAATACAGTTTTGTTCAAAATAAAACTTTTTAAAAATTTTAAATTTTGGGTCGATTAATTTTAAGTCAAGCCGGACTATGTTGAATTTAGATTTGGACTTAATTATCAAGTCTAATAGAATCTATGATTCATTAATTTTAAGGTGATAGTTGAAATGAGACGTAAGTTTCATTTTTTCTTTAAAATGAAGATTTGTGAAATAAAAAATTAAGTGATATGGTATTTTAAAATTAATATGCCTATTTTTGAACGGTAAGATTTATAACAAGTTTAATTTAATATGATAATGTAAAATTATTTTAGCTCCAACCTAATATGATGTTTCATGAACCAGTGATTCAGCATAGTACTTTGTGTCTATCGTGAAACAAGTGATTCAACAATAGTAGTTTGTGTCTATTTTTCTCAATAAATTGTTGAAGTAATAATCAATTCTAATTAATAATGGTGGATTAAATATTAAAGTGTTTATTTTTATTAGTATATTGATAAAATAATGATCTATTTTAATTAACATTTACAAATATTAATAATTTTCAATTAAATATTAAAGTGTTTATTTTTATTAGTATATTAATAAAATAATGATCTATTTTAATTAACATTTACAAATATTAATAATGGTCGATCTTAATTATACTTTTTAACCAACTACGTTCATTTTTTTAAGTATCATCATGAAACAAATTAATGATTTATTAATATTTGCAATAAATCAATTAATGATTTATTAATATGTGCAATAACTTTATTAATCATGATACTTTAAAAAATGTACGTGGGTTAAAAGGTCATTTAGTCCGTCTAAATATTCACATCAAGACATTGACTTAAAACTCCTCGCACTACAGTGCAATAATTAATAATTTATTAATATTTGCAATAAATCAATTAATGATTTATTAATATTTGCAATAACTTTATTAATCATGATACTTAAAAAAATGTACGTGGGTTAAAAGGTCATTTAGTCCGTCTAAATAATCACATCAAGACATTGTCTTAAAGTCTCCTGGCACTACAGTTTCAAAGGTAGACATACAAGCATCTAATCAGTTATCTTCTCTGTTCCAGATACTTCTTTGACTCTCCCATGGCTTCCGATCTGGAAAAGAAGGCGAAAGAGGCGTTCATCGACGACAACTTAGAGCTCGCTGTAGATCTCTACTCTCAGGCCATTGAATTTAACCCTAATAGCGCCGAGCTCTTCGCCGACCGCGCTCAAGCCAACATCAAACTCAGTAATTTCACTGGTAATCCTCTATCTGTTCTTATCTTGTAAGAGAAATTTAAGTAAGGTAACTGGTTTTCTGCTGCTAGTGTGAATGGGAAAACAAAGAGAGAAATTTGTGGAAATTGGGTAATAATTTGTAATTAATTGAATTTGTATGGTGGTCTCTTGAGTATCTGAGTGTTACTATTTTGTTGTTTTCATTATTGTTGTGGAAATGTTTACCTTTTGAGTGGTATAAACAAGGGATTGTGTTTATTCTAGTCTATGTAATGATATAGGATAAGAAGGTGAGTATCTACTATGTTTTCTTTTTGGGAAAGGTATCTATTATGTTTTATTAATTGTTTGCTTCGATGTTCAGAGGCGGTAGCTGATGCAAACAGGGCTATAGAGTTGGACTCCTCTATGACGAGAGCATACTTGCGAAAGGGGTTAGTACGTTGCTGGATTTTGTTTTTAGTACTCTTGGATTTGACTGATATGTCTTATTTGCTTGGTACTTGCACGTGTATCTAAACAGACATTTGTTGTGGACAGCTGCTTAGGAAGTTCAGGTTGTGATGATGCGTGTTTATGCCTTTGATAGTTTCCCGGGTGATTTGCGTTTTGCCAGACCGTAACTGGTTTTATGTCAAGGGCAACCTTTATATTCTATACAATAAATAATTTCTGGTATACAACTAGGTAATATATTTGACAATCAGATCCGAATTGTCTTAATCCGAGCTTGGTGGGGTTGTCTCATTCTGCTTTGTAGCCTTTGTTTTATTGTTTATTTATTGTGTTTTTCACAATATTATTATTATTGGCATTTGGGCCATCATATCAATGAAAAAGAAGAAAATATAAAATTGTTCTTTGAAATTTATTCCCCTTTCCATTGATTGATATGTGCTTGCGTTTAATCTTTGTTAACTTATGCAAACTATTAGATAGATGCTTAAGCATCTTCTTAGTTCTATGGTGGAGTGCATGTTGTTTGATGCACTTATGCTACCTGTTTGCGTGAGAAGTTGATCTATAATTGGAAATACATACTTTTAGTTGTTTACGAACCATATGTAGAGATTTGTGATTGCTACAGCACAAGCTTCTATAACGTGCCTTGTCTCTTCTCTTTAGGTTGTTTGGTTAGTTGGCTGTATTTCTTGTTTCAAGTGCCACCAATCCCCGTGCAGTTATTATAACTTGAAATTGTTTAGTGCCAGTATCCCTTGCAGACATTTTCTTATTGCATTATTCTATTGCAGCATTGCGTGCCTGAAGCTTGAGGAGTATCAGACTGCTAAGACAGCGTTAGAAACTGGTGCTTCTTTGGAACCAGGAGAGTCGAGATTCATTGATTTAATCAAAGAGTGTGACAAGCGCATTGCTGGTATGAAAATGTTAATCTTCTCTTGAGACTGATTTCTCGAATTCGAAGTTGTTTGTTGGCAAATAGCTGCCTTCTGTCATAAATTGCATGTGATAAAGATAAAATTTGGTGTGCAATTTCAGAGGAAACCGGTCACCTTTCACAGCAGACACTGGATGTCGCAAAGGATACTGCTTCCTTGCCAGATCCTCAGCCTGTTAGTGATGTCTCCAGTCAGGCAACAGCTGTACCACCTGCCAAGCCAAGATACAGGTTTTTGTCAATGTTGGGGATTAATGTGTTTGTAGACCATGTCAGTCAAGGATGTGATTGATCTGGTGAGTATTGCAGGCATGAGTTCTACCAGAAGCCAGAAGTGGTTGTTATAACCATATTTGCCAAAGGCATACCTCCAAGTTGTGTTTCTGTTGATTATGGTGAACAAATAGTATGGGCATCAACTGAACGCTTCCTATTATTATAAATTTTATCAATAAGGACAGTTGAATTAGACTTCTTTCTGACATTGGTGTGTTGTTTTGCAGTTAAGTGTCAGCATTAATATTCCTGATCAAGAGGAGTATCATTTTCAACGTCGTTTATTTGGGAAGGTTTTACATTAAACTTATGCTGCTTGCTAATTCCACCTGTGTCTCACTAGAGCCCCTTGTGATTATTGCAGTGTATTCTTGACCATTTCTTTACTGCTAACAGATAGTACCTGCGAACTGCAAGTATGATGTGTTGTCCACAAAAATTGAAATCCGCCTAGCAAAAGCTGAACCAATACATTGGACCTCTCTTGAATACAGCAAGGAACCAGTCTTACAAAGGGCTATGGTCTCCTCTGGTATGTGATAATGCTAGTCTGATTGTTCATCTCCTGTGCCTCTTTTAACCTTTTACGATGCTAGTTCTTCAGTCCGTGGTTGCCTCAAGGAATCATGTTCTTCCTTATTTTTTAAAATTCCGCCCTATTTCCTTTTTAATGTTTGTATAATCAAGCCATTTAAACAAGATAGCAGTATGTATAACTCATTGAATCATTTATATTGGATGGCACAATGGATATGTCCTAGATACCCGGTGTAGTTGATTCTAATTGTTGCTACAACGTGAAATTCCATGAAGAATCTTCAAATTGTAGAACAAAAACGCC
This sequence comes from Erythroxylum areolatum, assembly GCA_024520975.1. Classification (NCBI taxonomy): domain Eukaryota; kingdom Viridiplantae; phylum Streptophyta; class Magnoliopsida; order Malpighiales; family Erythroxylaceae; genus Erythroxylum; species Erythroxylum areolatum. Next base: position 58,521,076 of record JANIJH010000007.1, read on the forward strand.
TTCTTCTTAATCTTAATAGGATGATGCTGATTCTTGTTGGTTTCTCTATTTGTTGCATTGTATGAGTGGTTTATGTTATATGTATAGTGTCATTGGACTGGCAACATTACTTCTGATGCTGGTAATCTTACTTTCTGTCCATCTTCACAAACCAGGAGCAGGATCTTCTAGGCCCAGTTATCCCTCCTCAAAACCAAGAGGTACAGATTGGGATAAGCTTGAATCCCAAGTAAAGAAGGAGGTAATTCTTCTGATTTTGCGTTATCTTTCTCATGCTTCTGTGTTTATCACTACAAGATTTAGATGTAACCAAATTCTCAATCAACGTGTGTGATGTCATTGTTTGAATCAGGAGAAAGAAGAAAAGTTAGATGGTGACGCAGCTTTGAACAAATTTTTCCGAGAGATATATTCAGACGCCGATGAAGACACTAGAAGAGCCATGAGCAAATCTTTTGTAAGATTTTCATACTGTTTATATGCAGTACTTTTGCTTTGCCAAATCCCAAATATAGGTTTAAAACGACTACAAGGCAGATTATGATTGAGCAACGACCAAATATAGGCTCTTGTGTTAATTTCTTGCCCTTTTTGGGGTTTGTCTTGCAGGTAGAGTCTAATGGAACAGTACTATCTACAAACTGGAAAGAAGTTGGGTCTAAGAAGGTTGAAGGAAGTCCTCCAGAAGGCATGGAGATGAAGAAGTGGGAGTACTGAGCTTTTGATAGTGTGTTTTGAATATATCGTAACTGGTCGGTGCAATTTTGATCTTTAAACTACGTTTAGTTCCTTCTACTTCAGGATTTCGCACTTCACTATAAACAAACGGATGTTAGTATTGTGTTTCATTCTTGTTGGTCGCGAATTTGTTCTGAATGTGCGCAAAACTGCTCTTTCATTCACCCTTTCATGCCCCTGAACTTGGCCTGCTTCTAAATGTATGAACCGCTTCCTTTATTTGCATCAGTCTGGTTTTCTTCTACTCTTTGTTTTGCACTTACTAGTCCATGCCATCTTTCATTTCATTTTCTAAGACAAGGTAGGGACGCTTCTTTATTTCATTTCTTGATGAGACGGTAACAATTAGTTTGAGAGTTACATACACATTTATCTTTTTTTCATTTCAATCTTAACATTTCACCTGTAGCCTATTTATTTAAATTTCAGTATCATATCGTTTTAGATTTTTGTATAAGTAAGAAAAAAATTAACAGATTATGGTAAAAATAATTGTCTAGAAGTTAAATACTATCACAAGTGATTAGTAATAATTTTTAAAATATGATTATTATAATAACAATATTATAATTAGTTCTTAGCTTTATTTTATCTTTTGTCTCTGTCTTAACTGTTCTCAGGCGACGTCGTTTTCATATTTTCTATTTACTCTTTAAAAAAATTAGTCTGTACAGTTAACGAGTTTGATTTGAATTAACTGAATTTTTAGTTTAATTTAGGTTTAAATTTTATTAAAAATTTTAATTAAAATTATAACATCAATTTTTAAAAAATTGAAATTATAGATATTGAAGTAAGCTTGACTATTCGTGTTTCAGGTTGTCTAAACCCAATAGGACTTGGGCTTGGATCAGAAATTTTCGAGTCTGATCGAGCTTCTACTCTTCCTATCTCCTTTTCTTTGCATTATTATTCTTGGTACTTTTAGGTAGGCATTTCTTTTAAGAGGGTTTTAATTATAAAAAATATTTTTAAGTTATTTATATTTAAATTAATCCTCACTCGAATCGGGTAGATCTTTTACAAAAGGTGAAGTTCTGATCTTAAATTTTAAACGATTGTATAAATAAGAAGAGTTCAAACCTATAATTTCACTTAAGCTAAGAAGGTCTCTTACTAACTCAGCGCCTGGTTTCTTCACTTTTAACTTACCGTGTTACCCATCTGTCTGGGCCCAGATTGTTATGGGTGCCGCTTAAATGCTTTCTAGAGTTTTAGGGAAGTTAGGTATGGAGTAGAGTGCCACTAAGAAGCAGAGTAGGTAAGAGTTCTGCTTCCTATTGGACAATGTCACCATCTTTAGCTCTCTGATTTTGGATGGTGGGAACCCCACACGCTTTTAAAGCCTGCAATGGCACTTTAATATTACTAGTTCGCTTTCTGCAATAGGGTACCTTCCGCGTATATAGCCATTTATCTTGTGTATATTATATTATAAGAGTTTCTCTTAAATGAGTGGTGTGATTTTTATGTATTTATTATTCTAAAAAGTATAAGTTTAAATTCGGTTAACTTAAAATGATTGAAGATGGTAAATTAAAAATAAAAATATGTTAAATTTATAAATATTATTTGAATTATAATTATTAGTCCTTTTAACATTTATATTTCATAAATATTAATTTTTTTATAATTTGTACGTTTCAAATTTCAGTAAGTATGGACCAATCCTCGCACCAAACTCGCTCATCCTATATAAACAAGTTGGAACATTTCAGTGTGGCTCTCAACCTTCACTGCACACAACTATGGAGGAAGTCATTGTTCTGTATCCAAATGCAGGCAGAGGCCATTTGGACTCCATGGTTGAGCTGGGCAAGCTTATAGTCAACCACTATCCTTCACTGTTAGTCACCGTCGTAATCTCCGCCCCACCGCATGAAATTCCCACCACTCTCACCTATACTCAAGCAGTCTCCGCCGCCACTCCCTCCATCACTTTCCTTCAACTCCCCACCGTCACTCCGCCTCCTATCACCTCATTTACTGAAGAAACTATAATATCCCAGTTCTTTGAGATAGCTGTGCTCAACAACTCTAACCTTCAGAATGCACTCCTAAACGTCTCCAAAACTTCCAAGATCAAAGCTTTAGTTCTGGATTTATTTTGTGCTTCTGCTTTTGAAGTCTCTACTAGCCTCAACATTCCTACGTACTTTTTCTATACTTCTGGAGCAAGTGGCCTATGTATGTTACTTCACTGGCCGACCCTTATTAACGACACCACAAGAGATTTCAAAGCACCCAATACCGCCATTAACATACCTGGTGTACCGGCAATTCCATCAGAAAAGTTTCCACTATCTGCTGTGGATCGATCAAGCAAAGTGTTTAGGTATTTCGAGGAGGTCGGGCTCCAAATGGCCAAATCTGCAGGTATCATCGTCAATACGTTTGATTTGCTAGAACAAAGGGCACTCGAAGCGGCAAGAGGAGGGAAGTGCACGAGTGATGGATCTTCTCCTCCAATCTATCGCTTAGGACCGATCGTGAAAATAACTGAGGACAAGGCTGAGCATGATTGCTTAACTTGGCTTGAGTCACAACCTAGTAACAGTGTATTGTTTCTCTGTTTTGGCAGTGGTGGAGTTTTCTCAGCTAAACAAACGAGAGAGATCGCCATTGGATTGGAATCGAGTGGTGTCAGGTTCTTGTGGGTAGTTCGTGATCCATTGCCTGAAGATGGTGTTCAGAGCAATCCAACGAGCTTGGAATCATTTTTGCCTGATGGGTTCATGGAAAGAACCAAAACTAGGGGCTTTATAGTGAAGTCATGGGCACCACAGGCTGCAATACTGAACCATGGTTCGGTCGGTGGGTTCGTGACACACTGTGGATGGAACTCGATCCTTGAAGCAGTATGTGCGGGGGTGCCCATGTTGGCTTGGCCTCTCTACGCAGAGCAGCATCTGAATAGGGTATTACTGGTGGAGGAACTAAAAGTGGCTTTGCCCGTGAATGAGTCTGAAAACAGGTTTGTGAGTGCTCACGAGTTGGAAATGAAAGTGAGGGAGTTGCAGAACTCGGAGACGGGGAAATGTCTGCGAGATAGAGTTGCCATTCTCAGGAAAGAAGCTCTAATGGCGACTAGCAATGGAGGATCATCTCGTGTTGCTTTGGCCAAGCTTGTGGAGTCCTTTAGAAATGGTTTTAGCAACTAAGTTTTTTCTTCAAACACCTTAAAAACAAAAAGATAGCATCATTGTCACTACATTGGTTTCTTCATCTCCGTTAATGGTGATATGCAAGTTTTTTTTTTTTTTGAAAAGAGAAAATATGGAAGTTGAGAGGCTGGTGCGATTTGACGAATGGGATGTGGTTAGGAGGAATGCTAATTCTCTAACCACATAGTTATGAACATTTGTCCTGCAATACAAACTTCATTTGCACGTTTTGATATAGTTTTCAAAAAAAGTGTCTGATTGGTGAGGCAGTGGCAAGAAAAATGAGAGAGATAAAAAGGTAAATTGTATTCTAAAATTCTAAAACATTGATATGATCAAAAATATGATTAATCAAATTCTGAAAACTGGAGAACAAAGTATGTGCTTACTGCTAAAAGATGATAATTTCTAATTCAAAATTAATCTCCATTAAAATTTAGTCAACTTTGAAGCGATTCGATGCCACTTTTTCTTTTGCCTTTTCTTTTGTCTTTGCTTGATTCTTGTTTCCGCCTGATAACAGTTGTAAAGCGATATATCTCGCTTAAAAATTTAACCTCAGACTTGGGCTGTTGGCGAGCATTTTAACCTTTAAAGGCTAATTCAGTACAGATGAGAATTAATTTGAGTATGAATAATTTAAAGATATCGTAATTTGAGTATGAATAATTTAAAGATGTTGTTCTCATAATTTAGATCCTCTTAAAATATCTCATTGACAAATTAAAAAAAATTCAACTAAGCTATCAGAAATTTAAGAAAATTCGATAATAAACAACTTACAATGATATAATTCTTGTGATAGTAGAGATTAATACTTAACACATACCTTTACACTTTTAATCAATTCTTACTGTTCTAAAAGTTGGAAAATATATAAAATTTATTTTATAATTTAATTAATTTTAAAATTATTTTAAAATTTAAAATTACGTAAAAATTGAGTTGAATTTAATTAATTTAAATTTAATTTAAGAACTAAGTTGATTAAATGGTTCGTAATTTATATCATGTCTATTTTTTATTTTTAATATAATTTAAAATAATTTTATTTTTCTAATTTCTTATTTTTCACCTTAAATTAGTTTGGAGTGAATATGGATCAAGCCCGATCCGTTAGAGTGTGCAGTTTCTAACCAACCAGCCATTGCCAACATGTTAATCTGATTGGCAAACCATAGAACATCATAATTGGATTCAAAGAGTCCTTCTTATAATCTACTCTCTTAAAATACCTCGTTGATAAATTAAAAAAAATTCAACTAAGCTATCAGAAATTTAGGAAAATTCGATAATAAACAACTTACAATGAAATAAATAATTATGAGATATAATTCTTGTGAAAGTAGAGATTACACAAACCTTTACACTTTTAAGCAATTCTTACACTTCTAAAAGTCGGAAAATATAAAAAATTTCTTTTATAATTTAATTAATTTTAAAATCATTTTAAAATTTAAAATTACTTAAAAATTGAGTTGAATTTAATTAATTTAAATTTAATTTAAGAACTAAGTTGATTAAATGGTTCGTAGTTTACATCGTGTCTATTTTTTATTATTTTTAATATAATTTAAAATAATTTTATTTTTCTAGTTTCTTATTTTTTTACCTTAAATTAGTTTGGAGTGAATATGGACTCAAGCCCGATCCGTTAGAGTGTGAAGTTTCTAACCAACCAGCCATTGCCAACAACATGTTAATCTGATAGCAAACCATAGAACATCATAATTGGATCCAAAGAGCCTGTGTTCAAACCCATTAAGGAATGCCTGAACAAAGCATCTCACGATTGGGTCATGTTCAACCAATACTTGTGGCCCATCGTATAAAACTACAATCACAATTTTTGAGTTACGTGTAAATTGGAATTTACCAAATAATTTATTTAAAATAATCAATAAATTATTATATTTTTCAATTATTTTATTATTTAAAATTTGAGTTATATAATAAGGCAACATTATCCATAACAACATTATTCAATTATGATCTCATTTTTTGAACATGGTAGGCCAAAGAAGTCCTACTTCTAAACTTTATTATAATTCCATTTAGTCGAATAGTTATGCCAAAACATAAATTTACTAGAAAGCAATGAAGAAATTGGATTAAGCTTTGATTTTTCTTGAAATTGATTTTATTGGTTCTTATTAACATTTAAAAAATCAAGTAGAAAGTTAAATCAATAAGATAAAGTGTGTAAATTTTAAATTTTTAGTTAGTATTAAATCGTTCTAAAAATTGAATAAAATTAAAAATTTTAAAATATAATTAGAAGAGAGTATTCTTGTAATTAAAAATGAGACTATTCGAAAATACAAATTAATTTATTTTAATTATAAAAAATAATTAATTTATAAAAAATTAATGGTTAGCAATATAAGTTATTAAAATAAGTATAATTCAAAAATTCAAAAATAAAAATTTTTATAATTAAATAAAGTAAATCAATTTAATTTTTTAATTATTAGTTATTATTACAATGCAAACTAGCAAGCAGAAACGGAACAAAATCATCTGTCCCATTTATCCAACATTTATTATGTTCCATTCAAGCACAATCATAAATTTTAGCGAGCCTCAACAAAATCTATAAGTGTATATAAGTAAAACAGAGTAAGTGGGTTGGTAAGGGGTTCTCCTAGTTTAAGTGAGAGTAGCCGTTTAAAACTTGGGACCAAAGTTTTACCTCCCGTAAAGGATCTATCCGATTTGAGCGAGAATTAGTCTGAAAATAGATGGTTTAAAGATGTCTTCCTATACTTAAGACCCTCTTAAAATATCTCATGAGTAACTAAAAAAAACAGAGTAGGTGTTGGATAAACGGACAGAAGATTTGGAGCCCGCAGAAACACTGAAGCCCGATGACTTTGCGGACTTTGAGCTCGTATTAGACAACCCCCGAGTCAGTTCACGAGCGACAAGAAGAGGGAATCCCGTGAACAAGCACAGACTCAGACAGACAGAACAGACAAGAGCTTATAATTAATTACTACAATGAAAGGAAAGAAAGTGTACTGAACTATTACACCTTGGAATTTGGATTTTTCCCAAACCGATTCCTCCGCTTTGATCATCAGCATTTGTAAGAAACGGCCCGTGAACAATCACTCTCCTCGGTCCAGGTTGCAAGTTTTATGTAATGTTGTAACTAAAGATTGGTATTTAGTAGATATGGTAATGGTTCAGATCGAGTCTAGTTAGCAGCTCAAAATGTGTTTTAGGGGCGTAGGTAAATTGGTAAAGGACTTTCCTGACTTAAGTGAGGTCATGGGTTCGAACCGTCTTTATGTATGCAGCCGTTTAAAATTTAAGGCTAGAGCTTTGCCTCTCGCAAGGGACCTACCTAATTTGATTGGGGATTAGTCTGAGAATGGATGGTTTAAAGGTGCCTTCCTATAGTTAGGACCCTCCTAAGACACCTGCAACAAAAAAAAAAGTCTTCCAGATCCAATTTTTATGGTTCAAATTTTCTTAAATCGGTGAGTTTCTTGAATTTAAAAAATCAAATTATGTTATTTTAAAACATAAAATCAAAATATTATTTTTAAAAGAGTGTTCAAATTGTTAGAGTTGAAATTTAGGTTGAATTTAAATTTAAATATAACCTAATTTATTTGACTTTAAACCGAGTAAAGTTAGGTTAAATCTATTATTTATAGTATTTAATATTTAATATTTTTTATTTTTAAGAATTATAATCTTTACAAATTTAATTTGAATTTGAAATTTATAAATAATTTCATATTAAAAAATTGTAATATAAATTAGATGTTGATAAGAATTAATTATAATATTGAAAAGGAAAAAATAAAAAATTTTGTATAAAAAAGGGAGAAAAAAAATCTTTAACGTTATAAAAAAGTGAATTAGCTATTTTCTGGTTTATTTCAATTCTTAAATTAAAAATGAAATTATGAATGTAAGAGCTCAATGCTTCTTCTAGTTCATTTTATCTGAATTGGTGTTTGACTTAAAATCACTTACTAGACTAGACTAAAGATATATACAATCTTCATAAAATTCATCAAAATAAGAGTAAAGAAAAGTCAGATGCACGAAACCGAAGTTAAAAGTTTATTTCTTCTCAAGAAAAAGCTTAAGATGTGCTCAAAGTTTTGATCTTGAAACCCTTCTGATCAAGGCCAACAAGCAAAGCACACGATAGAACACAAAGAATCCCATCAAAACATACATGTTTGTCCATCTCTGCCTCTCATTAAGCCCTCTTTTCTGCAACACATCGCCTCCAGTCACCATGCACGTTTGGGTCTCTTCATACCACATCAAACACTTGGTTTCAAGGCAGGAGTATTCGTTAATAAGAAGAGCATCAAGAGCGTACTTGTACATGGAAAAAAAGTGCATGAAAAGCCAGTACTTGGGCATTCGATCCTGTGAAATAAAATAGCCGGAGAAGAGAAAGAAACTCCCAAGCAGTATGGTCAAGAGTGAAGTCCCAGCTATGTAATTTGGAGCAAGAGAGCTCAGGAAGAGAACGAATGAGTTAGCCATCAAAACAATGACCCATATGACCAAAACAAAGTAAGAGAAAGCTTGCCATGAAGTGCAAAGACCTACTAGGAAATAGACTGACATTGAGTATATAAAAGCGATGGTAAGCAAGTATGGCAAGAAGACAAGAGTGTTTGCCATGAGATAAGACGAAAGTCTATAAACCCCACTAGAGGTCTCTCTTAGAAGGATTGGCCTTTCGTTGATGAAGATTGGAAGTGTTTCAGTGGTAGAAGAGAGAAGGAAAGTGAGAGTGAACGCGAAAAGACCAAACCTTTTCTCGATGCCTTCCTTGTCATATCCAATGTTGATGTAAATGGTACCTAAAACAAGTCCCACAACAAGAGCTTCAATGGTATTTGTCAACAAGAGCTGTTTTGTTCTGTAAATGATCTTCCAGAATCTGTTATAGAGTACAATGATCTCTTCAAGTCTCGAGCTTCTATACCTCGTAGTTCTTACTCTGTTATATGATGGAGATGTTATATTATCCATTGTAGGAAGACTCGGTGGTGCTGTTAACTTGTTCTCCTGTAACTGGTTAAGAATTTCCATGGCGTATTCAAGTGGATTGAGCTGTGGAGGAACGGTGAAACCATTAGAAAGCAGAGAAGATTGCAGTGAAGAGAGGCTACCATGGTGAAGCACAGTTCCTTTGGACAGCAAGAGTATCGAATCAATAGTTGAAAGGATCTTGAAGCTGGGTTGGTGAATGGACAAAACCACAGTTCGTTGACGAGAAGTAGCAATAGACTTGAGGGTCTGCATCACATTAAGAGCTGATTTACTGTCGAGACCCGAGGTGGGTTCATCGAGAAGCAAGACGGCAGGGTCATGAAGTAGGCTTAACCCTATAGAAACCCTTCTTCTTTCACCACCCGATAGACCATAACCTAGCCTAGCATTAGCCAAATGTGTCAACCGAAGCTCATTGAGAAGAGAGTTCACGATGGAGGCAACTTGGGTTGATTTGGGGTTGAGAAGGCGAGCAGCGAACGTGAAAGTTTCAGACACAGTGAGCAACTCCAAGCATGCATCGTATTGCGGAACATAAGCTGAGAGTTTGCGATATGAAGAAGGGTTGATAGGGGAAGAGTTGAGGAGTACTGAGCCACTGGTTGGTGAAGTTCTACTTGCTAAAATGTCCAGAAGGGTAGATTTTCCAGCTCCACTTGGCCCAACAATGGCGAGAATTTGAGATGGATAGGCTGTGAGGGAAACGTCCTTTAGGATATAGATTGGTGGAGGTGTTGTGCAGGGTTTAAATGCGAAAATGGAAGCAAAGTTGTTTGAAACGGCAGAAGATTTGAGATAGGAGATTGATGAGGCTGTTAGTTTGTATGTTTTGAGTGATGATGGTGATTGTGGTGGTGGTGAAGTTAGGATTTGGTCTTCCATGGAAGAGAAGATGAAGGAGAACAATAAAATAAAACGAAGAAGATAAAGAGAAGTTGAGATTTGAAGACAGAAACGAGAAGATATTGATGACCATAATTCAATTATAATAATGGTAGAGAACAGAAGGAAAGGAAAGGAAATGAGAAAGTTGGTATACTTTCTAGCTGGCCAAACGTCTATCAATGGCCGCTCAAGAGTGACCTTATAATAATTTATAAATTAAAAGAGAAACTCACTTTTTAAAATCTTTTTTTGAGTTTGTGAATAAATAAAGTAATTATTTATGAATTTTCAAATTCTTAAAACTAAAAAATGTTCAAATTTTTTACTTTATTCAATTTTTATTATAGGTCTTCAATTTTAAGTTATAAATTATGTTATTTCAGAGATAGATTTCCTGAAAAACAGAGAAAGGGTGATCCAATAACCAAATTAAGGTTGAATGAGTCTTTGTGGTGTCATTAAAATTACAATGTTGCATAAGATAAGAAGTTAACTCTTAGGAGATACTTTAATTGGTACTTGGTAAAAGTAAATTTTTAGGGGGTGCTTGGTTGATGGTTTTGAGAAGGGGTAATGGGTATGAAATGAAAAATGAGTAGTTGGTTGTTGATTATGATTACAGGGGTAATGGTTTGATATCCCACTTTTGGGGAATCCTCCATACCCCCCATTTAGTAGAGGAATGAAACTCATTCCTTAGTAGAAACATTTTTTAAAAATATTTTTAATACTAATTAATTAAATATAATAAAATAATTAAAATATAATTAATTACAATATAATTAATTAAAATAATAATATTAATTAATTAAGTTTATTATAATTAATTACAACACAGTTAATTAAAATATAATTCATTTATTAATTAAAATATAGTAATTAATTAATTAATCAATTAAAATATAATTAATTAAAATAATATAATTAATTAATTACT
>JANIJH010000007.1:58603368-58613937 GCA_024520975.1 Erythroxylum areolatum
GTCTATTTGAGCAAGTACGTGGTGACAATGTTGTGATCATTCGTCATTTCTAATGAGATGACCTATTAAAAATAAATGACTGCTATAAAAGATTACGGCTTACAAATAAATGCTGGACCAATCGTTTACTTCGCAGCAAGCCAAGCCCATCCATCTGCGCAACCCGGCCTAATGTAGAGACGTTGAAAGCGTCCTCTAGAAATTACAAAAGACAGACAGAGAGAGAGGCAGACGGTAATCTCATGAACACAGATAATCACAAATCAATCTGTGGCAAACTCCTAATCGAACCTTACGCGCATGAATGAAAAAAAACAAGACCTCCCTCGACACCCGACCATCTTAATTAAAAAAGAGTAAGCAAAGAACAGTTGACTTTACAGAGGAGAACAGCCGCGTGCCATCCAGGTGGGCGGTTTGGTGTACTGGTGCTGTACCCTCACCTTAGTGAAGAATAATGCTTCCGGAACAGTAAAGTCGACGTTCTTGTCCTTCTTAATCATCGTCACTATAATCAATCACCATCCTATGACTAAGTCGAGATTTCCTACTTGACAAGGAGGTGTTTTCTATCGAAGCGCTAGGAGGAGCGACATCGTCCTCTGAATCTGCTAATGAATCGGATAAATTATCATCAGCATTATTATCCACTGACGGATTTTCAACACTCAAGTCAACTCCCTTCTTCACATGGTCAATTGAGACATCATTTTCAATCTCGTCAATAGCCATCCTCATGGGTTGGTTGCCTCCATCCCTAAATAAGAGGAGAAGATTTAATTGAGTCCGAACTTTGTATGTGCTCCCATATTGTCATCACTAGGGGAGGCAAGTTGAAGAGTTCAACATACCTTTCTGCAACATCTTCATGAACTCCATCAACATAACTGCCATCAGTTGCTGAAGGCTTATTGAATATTTCTGCGGCCTTCTCGGCTTCTGCTGATGAAACCAGCTTCCTCGTTTTCCTGTCCAGAAAGCGAATTATTTTAACTGACGTCATTATATATATATATATGTATGTATGTATGTATGTCAATATTCACCATTTAAAGGCAACCGCTAGATTTAAGAGAATCAAGTCCGATCAAATTTATTGTGATTCACTTTCATACTGGTTTGATTCAATTTTTATAATTAATTAGATCCAGGAAATAATGAGAAAAGTCCGATGAGTCAAAAAAGAGGAAGCTTAGTTTTTTTTTTTTCGCCGTGTCTACTCTTCGAAAGAATGCATGCAATGGTGAAAGCAGAAAGAATTATGAATAGCTTAATACAAGGCACTGAACGGTTGTTAATGAAACATAGTCATGCAGTAATATACAGTAATGAACAAGTTCCAGGAAATGAACGGAGAAGAGAGACTGAGAAAGTTACTTGGCAATGGCGCTTAAGACTTGGTCATCATCTGAATCCCCCGACAAATTCCGTTCCTTATTGTGCTTCTTGGCAGAATGCTTGTCACCAAGTTTATTTATACGTCTTCAACACGAAAAGAAGTGTTAATAACATAAACTTTTTGCAAATAATTGTTGGGACCCCAGTCTCCAATAACTACGAAATAAAACCAAAATCAATTTTGGAAGGGGAAGGTTCTATGTCGATCCATAAATTCTAAGCTCGGCTATGAAATACTTCCAATTCGCCACAAACAGTTGAATTACCTAAAAGATAATTAGATTAGACTAGGTGGTTTATGGCTTCGATGGTAACTGACTAACTGCGGCGAGTAAGAAAATGAATCATAGAAAGAAGGCCTTGCTCGACGATTAAGCTAACAAGAAATAAGAGAGATACCTGGGAACGAAGCTTGGGAAATCATCGCCAGAATCTCCAGAAACCTCTCCGTCAATATCTCGTGTCAGTGACTCCTCACTAAATAATGAGGTTTCTTTCTTGTTTTTTCTTCTACAAAATGAGAATTATGATGTGATTTCGACCAACATATTAGTTGGGTACATTGGCAAATTTTTACCAAAACTCAGTAGATATACCTGTTCTTTAATGATTGCAGTGTCTCGTTATCTGAATCCTCACCAAGAAGAAGATCACTAGGTTCACCCTCCCTCGAATGCATATTCTCTTCAGACTTTTTACGGGGCACACGTAAACCAAGTTGTTTCAGCTTTCGGGAAACTTGGGCAGCCGTGAAAGGATTGTCAGCTGCTAGTGCATTTGCAATCATATTGCTACACTTTTTATGGTCTTTGAACCTGCTTCATGATAAGAATAAAAATTATTCATATAATAAAAAATTTAAAAATTTTATTATCAAATTTCATTTAAATAAAGATTGTTTTATAAACAAGTGTTGGTGTTAAGAATAAACTTATAAAGATTAAGTACTTGTTTTTTTTAAAAAAAATTAAAAGTTAATTCATATATTTCAAGTATAAAACGTTCACCCCGTTCATTTTGTATTCCATCGGATAAAACTTGCATTAATAGATAATATAGAATTCCTTAGGAACTTACTGTTCATACAAAACTTTAATCATTTCCTCCTGGTCTCTGTTAAAGGCATGTACTCGTTTCCTAGTGCTCCTGCTAAAAACGAGAGGTCCAGCATATTAACTTGAAAGAGTGGGAAAGCATTTTAACAGTCACTAAAGAAAAGAGAATACTCTTAAAACTTACACAGCTTGCTTTGAACATACTAATTCGTCTGGGTTCTGAACCTGAGTTCCTACCTCCATAGCTCCTATCTCTATAGCTTGCTTTGGCTCGGCTGAAGTTGGGGTGTCCACAAGCCGACGCCTTTTCTTGGATGCGACTCTTAATCCCAGCTGCTTGAGCTTGTTGGAAACTTGTGCTGCTGAAATCTGACCATCGGGGTCTAGGGATTCAGCAATTAAACGACTACAGTCTCCATCATCTTTGAACCTGCGAAAATAATTCAGTCACACCGAATGGGAAAAAGAATGATTTGATCTTTATAGAAAGGCTAAAACAAGCACAGACAAACTCATTATGATACAAAAATAACTGTTAGTGTCTCATCAATGCATTCTTGTATGATGCATGCATGTAACAGATGTGATACTTACTTATCATAGAGATCTTTTATTCTTGTCTCCAACTCATCAGTGAGAACAAGTCTTCTCTTTCCTTTCGTAACTCTTTCAGGTCCATGTTCAGTTGCATCTCCTTCACTGCACCAGGAAAATAAAAATAAATAAGGAAAATCCAAAAATCCTTGATGAAAATAAACGTCCAAAAGGGTCTATAAAATAGCATCCATATCATAACGTTAACAAGTATCCGCCATATATGCAGAAATGGAAGATATTGATTTAACAAGTATCCGCCACATATGCAGAAATGGAAGATATTGATTTACTTTTCATTCCCAAGACACTAAGCAATCTTCGCCTTTTCAGTACACCAAAGGTCTCCAGACATCTCGTGAAAAGCCACGACATTTAACTTCTGTTGGGGCCTTTATTTTGTACGAGGACCACGTCACCATGAGGAAACAATTTTACACTGTACAGTCACGACGTTCCATGGGTTCCTAAAAATGATTCAAGCTTGATGGTGTTTTCTAGTTAAATCATCATGCTGAAGCACCAAAAGCGGTTTTCCAGCCTTCCAATTAACGAACAGAAGAGGCAAGCCAAAAGATATCAGATATCAAAGTTGTTAAGCAAATCTTACTTCCTAGGACTAAAACGGCTTCTAAGACCCTGGCTCGTGAAATAAAAACAATGTAAGGAGAAAAAGAAGTTTCTAATACCGTAGCTCATGAGGGATCACAACATCTGCCTCATCTTCACCCAGGGCATCTGCTATGCTTCTCGGTACCCAGTCCTGTGCTCGTGACGATCCAAATTCTTCATTTGCTGAAATGCTGCCCAAACCAGCACTGCCTTTCCTCATGTTGCCAAGCTCATGCATTAGATATTCAGCATTTATGTAATGGCATTCTGCCTTGGACTTCCAAAACAGAACTTCCACGAATAGAAGGGGTTGATTCTTCATTTTCCTTAGCATTCTTCTAACCAGAGTTGTAAGGAAATCCACTACGTTTGTGTATTCCTTGCATGGACACGACTGTTGCTCATCCAGGATGTCATAGAACGTTATAAGAAGTGATAACTGCATAACTTTGTACGGTGGTCATGTGAGTAACAATCACATAGGAAAATTCAATATTTTAAGGACCAATCAATTCAAGCTATAACCTGATATAACATTGGAGATAGATCCAAGTCATCTGTAATTCTCCGTAAAATGCTGATGATATAGTGATTTGTCCGTGTGGAATTGCTCTTGTAGAACTTAAGCAACCAGCATAAATTCTGAATGATGCTGTGGTTTGCAAGAGTCGACACAAATGTTGAGACCTTAAAATCAACTTCACAAGTCACGGTAGTTTGCTCATCACCAGAAGAATCGTCTGCACTACAAGAGATATCATCATTTATAGAGTCATTCTTTCCGTCATCCTCCTGGGGGAGATTACCATGAAAGTTCACCGTCTCCTGAACAGATTGCTTGGCTGCATCAACCTGGACTGTAAGCTCGTTACTTTCTTGATGATCAGAAGATGCATTTTCTCGAATTTCCTTTTCTGATATCTCTAGATTTTCACTACAAGAAAGAAGATTCTTATCCTGAACATTAGCCTCGCCTGTAGTGAGTTCATTTCCGGTTTCCTTATTGCCACTCGGTGCTTTCTTTTTTCTACTCCCCCTTGATTTTTTAGACACCTTAATCACAAAGGAAAGTTTTCAAATGCTTGTCATAAATAGAAGGGATATATAGATCCCACAAAATTATGGCAACATCTCAAAGAAGCAATTAAGACATGATATTATCATAAAGGTGACATGCAACATGAATACCTGACTTAATCAAATATTAGTTCCTTCTAGCATTAAATAACCATGAACGTAAACTGATTTTCTATCAAGTTAACAGCTTTTTTGACGTGATAACACTTATTCTAACCATAAAAATTACAATAACTTAAACTACTCCCAATGACTCGAAAGAGATGGCAGTCTCATCCAAAAAATTTTGATTTTGAAGATTCAATGTCATAAGTTTGAGTTCTTTCGTGGGACCTTTATGTAAATTTGTTGGCATGTTTCAAGTGATGTAAATCATAGTTCGGTGTTAAAAAAGAAAAAGGGTGCAAAAACAAAATGACACAAAAATGTACCTTATTAGTTGATAGAGAATCAAATATTGGTAGTGGAATGGATTGTTTTGATATTTACTCCCTCATGGTAAGAAGATTAATGCAAGCAATAGCTCCCTTGGAAATTAATTTTCGAAAAAACAAAAGCTCACTTGTAAATCCTAAAGCTCTGCTATCAGGGATTGACCAGAGACCGTCACGATATATGGTGCTTTCATTTATCATCTCACACTAATACTCAAAATTGCTCAAACCGCAGCAATTTGACATGGACTAACGCTGGGCTGGAGTCATAGTTTTAAGGCATGTTGCTTTGGAATCCCTAAGGCTTAGTAAACAGGGAACACCAGCAACACAATCTTGTAAAAACTAGCTGAATGTGTAACTAACTTAATCTTCTAAATCCTATCAAAGTGTATCGGGAAAATGTGAAGATATTTTAGCAATAATTTGAATGGTCATTGTGTTGGACACACTTTCTCCATATATGATACTATATCGATTGACTTAAAATGGGAGTAGAGGGAACCAAACCTTCCCTCAAGACTCAGAACGAGTTCATCACTACTTGGCACTACATTGGGTAATTATCTTATTCAATAAATTCCGAGAAAAGTGTACATGGCAGGCTGTATCTTATGTCCCGTAGCCTATGAAGAGCCAGTACAGCACAATTGTAAAATATTTCCACGATAGTTACATGTTTTTAGTGAAGTCCATTTTGATAGAAACTATTTGAAAAATGACCCTGTTTTCAATCAGCTTGATACACCAGTAAAATGAGTTCAATAAATAACCAAGGGAGAAAGCAATTATTTTCATTTAAGACTACTTCAAAGATGCACTCACCCTCAGAGTTCCACGCGACTGAAGATTCTCCATCAGTCTAACAATTACATAAAGCATTTCCAGCAGATCTGCAAGGTCACTGTTAAGAAAAAAATGAATTCAGAAGTCAGAAAAAGCGAATATCTCTATGCGTTATGCTTTAGACAAACGTATTTAGAGAAAATTGGAATGCAATATGCGTTTGGAGCTCATGAGACGCCGGGGTTGATATTTATAGAAACATTCTAAACAGAGACTTCCAACATAAATTTACAAAGAAAATGACACTCTGAGACTGATGCATACAAGACCAATGCCAAATAAAGCTGTTAGACGTTCAATATTAGTGGAAAAAAATAAAGGTAGGGCACCCGTACTCTAGACATACTTTTAACAATAGTAGAAAGGAAGCAATAAGCAGTCTAAAGCACATAGTACCCCAACCTAGAAAGAGTGTCAACCCAATTTACAACGTTTGTATAAAGAATGAGCAATATGACATCCTTTTAGTAGTATTACAAAAATAGCTCCCGTATTACTATTTTGAGAAAAGTTGCACTTCGTATCCAGTTGTAAGCACTTGTTAAAAGATTATTCCCAGTACACGTTTACTATTTTTCCTTTTCAGTTGATCTTTTTAAAGAGCAAGTATACTTTTGGTGGCAGGAAGCCAGACCACGGCGACAGATGCAAAAAGTTGTGAAACTAAAACTTGTAGTTTATAGCTAGCTGTCTCTTGCCTAATAGGAGAAAGAACTTATAACCATTGGTGAGTCAAGAAGTCATTTCATCAACTGATAAATGCATGCTAGAATATTTAAATGATAAACCTGGATACAAAGGAAGAACCTTTTGGGTTGCTTGTGATTATCAAAAGCTTTGATGAGAGTCAAAAGGAATTGGGTCATCCCGTTATCAGTTTGATCATAGAACAGTTTATACAGTAGGATACGAGCCGTTTGAGGCTCCTTAGAGTCTTCCGGAAGTATTTTAATTACCAAATCTAGCATGCGAATCTGCATGAAGCACAGAAGGTAATTTAAGTTCCAGTTCTATCCTTCTCGCATAATTATTATTCATATATTCTTGTAAAAAGAGACTATCAGGAGAAGAGAGTGTTAAAAACGAAAGATATTCACCATAGTTTTCATAAGAGAACAGGCAGCAGACAGAAACTTGTAGTTATGAGTCTCCTTCAAACCGTCAAAGGAGTAACGCCATTTTGAAATGACAAGTTGAAACATTGATTCATTCAATGATTCTGCGATTGGCCCACACATATCACCTTTGAAGGACATGACATCATCATATTGGTCCGGAAAAGCTTTGGAGGTGTCCTCACTAGTAGGCTATTAAATAACAAATAAAAGCACCAGATCAGATAAATTGAATTACTTTAAACCAAAAAAGTAGACGGGAAGTCATATTCTTGTGAAGGTTTCTGGCTGCATAATACTTCAATGCTAAAGGATTAAGGAGATTTGATGTTGAACTAATTTCCAATGCTCCGCCAACGGAAAGAAGAGACTTCAAACCACGATCAATTCCAAGGGATTCATAGTATTGTGGGTAAATACATCTATAGCCAATTGCTCTAAGAGTTATTAAAGTAACACCCACCGGAGTAAGGGAAATAAGAAAAATAAAAACAAAACAAAATGATCGTATTTGAAATCAAAGGTTAAGGATAAAATCAAAGGCAAAAGACTGCATTCATTATATTCGACAAAGTGTAAAGTTCCCCTCGTTGAAACTATAAGATTAAGAGAGACATCTGTATCTCACCTTAGAATTCAAGAACTTGTGATATTGGAAAGAAGTGACAAATTGAGCAACCTGAAAAAATATAATGACATCGGAGTTCTGTACACCATTGTGTTCCTTTTCAATATCCTCACGAATTGACTGCGTCAAAGCTGAATGCATATTGTTCATATTAATTTAGCTTTTCCATGAGAGAAAGAAAGGGACATAAAAGAAGTACACCAAACAGATAACACATGTTCTAATATTACGTGTACCATTGAAACCCCCCGAGAGAAACTGGTTCAGTAAACCGTGAAGTAACTGCGGAATATTTTCCTTCATTGGAGGCAATCTCCCATGGTCTGATACAATCTTTTTAACTGGACCTCTATGTGGATTATTAACCTTAGGTATTTTATTACAAGTAGAACTTGGGCTTCCTTTATATACTGCTTTAGAACCATCCTGATGGAAAACAACAGGAAAATTAGAATTAGGTCTAGCAAAATGCTATAATCATAAACTGCAATGCATTGTCATACCATGGCAAGTCGTGTAAATGTTCCAGCGAATTGAGAATGACGAGACATACTTCGTGATCTGGAAAGCTTTATTTTCGCTTCTTCCTCTTCCATGATGGATTTGAGGTTATGAAAGGAATTCTTGGTGCATTCACCAAACTACCAAATTAAATTGATTAGGACTGCTAACTATATCGATCGACAAGCATAATATAGTGCAGTAAGTTCTACAGATCAATGGTTCAAAAAAGTAATGACAATGCGATTGCTGACAGCTGAATGCCAAGACTACTTGCAACAAAAGAAATTTTAGCTAGAATTTTGGCTTTGTCTATGTAGTTCCACCAATTCAAAGTTCTAGTTTCTGGAGAAGGTGAAGAAAAGCAGGCA
Organism: Erythroxylum areolatum; assembly: GCA_024520975.1. Taxonomy (NCBI): domain Eukaryota; kingdom Viridiplantae; phylum Streptophyta; class Magnoliopsida; order Malpighiales; family Erythroxylaceae; genus Erythroxylum; species Erythroxylum areolatum. The sequence continues at coordinate 58,612,000 of JANIJH010000007.1, forward strand.
ATACATACCTTTACATTTGCATTGGCAACCAACTCTGGCTCTTGGCCCATAAAAGTGAAGTGGAATATTTCAAGCAAAAGGAAATTATCCTGCCGCAGATAGCTATAAGTCCCCCCAAGATGCTGAGTTATAACTATGATAAGGTCCATCACATTTTCATGGAACAAAAGCTCCAGAAATCTTTCTCTTAACATCAAAAGTTGACAAGCAGATCCGTCAACCTTCTGCAGTGGGGAAATTTCTTGAATAGCAAGAATGTTCCGAAACAGTGTCAGGACAAGTTGTACCATTTTCCAATCATCCTCGGTGAACGTTTCACTGAATTTTCACAGTGGTAACGCTATCAACATTACAAATATTATTCACGATAGGAGAACTAAGTGCATAGGGAACTGAAAAGCAGAAGCAGTAATTTATATTCTGTAATCCGAAGGCAATAAACCAAATTATCAATAAAGAACAATTGAAAATCATATGGTTGCTTAGATCTTACGCTTCCAGATTTTCAAGCGGACCTTCAAGAAGCGAAACAACGACTGTGATTGTGTGGCTACACGTAATCGCAGACTTCAAAGCCCAAAGATACTCCATCTGTTGAGGAATATCCTTCGAAGAAGTCTCGATTGGCATAGTAAGAAACACTAAAACCTTAACTGCAACATCAAAAACAAACAAATTATTCTTCCAGGGCAACAGCAACAACTAGTAAACGTGAAAGCACAAAATCACCATGACACGAAACAAGTAACACATACCAGCATTCAGAATCAACTGAAGATCATCTTGACAGTACTGAATAATCGGTATCAAATCCTTGGACACAATGTTCCATCTACAGACTTGTTTAAAAACTTCTCGCGTTTCCGGATCATCGCGCCTCAAAAATCTCAGCAAGTCCCTTAAATTATCTGCTAAAAAGAAAACCTAATCACTTTCTCGCTTATCTTTCTGTTTTTTAACTTTATTTCGCATAAACAAACAGATCCTTACAGATATCGGTAACCGACACATACCTAGACATTGCTCGCCCTTGCAGTAGCCGATCTGATTGCCGTTCTCGTCCTCTCCGGCGACACCAAGCCCGGCGCAGACTATAGACAGACCTTGCGTATCCATCTCATCAACGTTGAAGCTAAGGTTGAGAGTTAGAGAGAGAGAGAGGGAGGAAGTATGGGGTGCGTCAGGAGCAGGGGGGCGGGAATTGGATGAAATGTTTTCCCGCCCTCTTGAAGATGAGTTCTTCTGGCTAAAGTGGGAAAAGACAGCCTACTCTCGAGTCTCGACACCGGAAGCTTTAGATGACGTGGCATCCTTCGACTGCGGGAAATATATCAATATTAGGACCCACTTAAATACAATGGGCCAGCTGATGGGTCCGCTAATTATTTTCAAAAAATGCGCTAGGACGTCGCCGTTTCATTGCAACAATATTTCTGAAAACATAAATAATAGATCGAATAAGATAGAGCGTCTGTTTGGGTAGACTTTTTGGTAATTAATAAACTTTTTTCTTCACCATAAAAACTTTTTTTAAGAAAATGAGTATTTACCTGTAAAATAAAAAAAAATTCTTTAATATATATGACCTCTTTTGCAGTTAAAATATAATTTTTTAAGAACTTCAAATTTGAAGCTTTCTTAAAAAAACCTTTTAAATGAATTTTTCTAGTAAATTTTTTAGATTAATTAATGATTATATTTTTAGTCTCTTTTGTTCTTACGTTTTACATATAATTTTCACAATACTCACACGAATTCATCTTCACATTTATTTTAAAGTTTATATAATATTATTTAACTTTTTTTATATATTTTAATATTTATTTTTAATATTAGTTTTACATACAAAAAATTTGATCAGATATATTTTCATGGTTTAAAATTATATAATAATTAATGTAATATATTTTAAATAATTTTTATATACATAAATAATTT
>JANIJH010000007.1:58617848-58630262 GCA_024520975.1 Erythroxylum areolatum
TGAAAAACAACCAAGCCTATGGAGGGAAATCATCCATATAAAGACCATGGCTTTGAAAAGAAACAGATCAGCGAGTCGTTCAATCGTAGAATCAGTTCTCAGACTCTAAAGAACCATAGATAGAGAGAGACAAGTGCAATTAAGTAGATATGCAAGGATTGGTACCTCATAAACCAAGACGAAGAAGGGATCGGTGGCGCTAAGAAGCTACTCGGAGATTTGGGTGTCTCGGACTTTAGAGAGAGAAGTTTTAATACCGTGTGCTTGAGACTCGAGAGGATCACCACTTTTGTAATGTTCGTAAGCAGATAAGAAGAATATTTATTTATTAAAAAAACAAAAACCGGGTTTAACCCGAAATTTAATGCTCCTAGTCCCATTCAAATTTCGAGTTTAATTAAATATATTCTAAATTTTAAAAAATAAAAAATGACAACTTTTTAAAATTTTGCTTTCTAAACTTAACTCTAAGGATGGCAAAATAATTTTTTTCAATTAAAAAATATAATACTACTTTTTTAATTAGATTCGAGTTTAAATTGTCTAATTTCAGACTTACTCAAGATTCAACTCTTAAAATAATTAAGTTTCAAATCATTATGGGTCTAAACTTGATCCATGAACTGATTCATTAAAAAAAAACTAAATTTAAGCTTATGGTTCAAAATTTGTCATCCAAATAATTGGCTAACTTACATCAACCTTGATAATTTAAGAATTTTTATTTTAGGATAAAAAATTTTACAAATAATTAATGGCACTGCTCTAATAAGCGTTCTTTTTAGTAATATCACAAATAATTTTCATTTTTAACTCACCTATTCGTTTGAAGTACACAAACCAAAATCAAATTTTCATATCAAAAAAATTTATAGAAGCAAGTTACATACTAATCCAGATCAAAATTAAATAAATTTAATTCGAATTCGGATCAAATTGTCTTAAATTCAACAAATTAAAATAAATTTGACTCGAATTTGAATCAAAACATATTTTTTTCTAAAGATCACACTTGATAGTACCGATACAATTAGAGATGGCATCAAAATCTGGGTTCAACGTAACCTAAAGTTAACATGTTAGATCTGGATTGACCAAGATTCAAGCCCATTTTACAAACAATAAAGCCTTGCTTTACCTAGCTTAGCCTCTGTTGGGTTGGTTTATATCGGTAGAACTTTTTCTGTAGACATTTTATGAGAAGAACTTTTATAAGAAGTCAGTTAACTGTTTAGCTGTCATTTAAAAAAGAACTTCATACAATAAACTATTTGACAACATAAAAATAAAAAGTATTTGTAATTTTAACTATATTTTATTTTGTAATAAAATTTATTTATGCATATAAATATTATTTAAAGTATATTAAATAATGTGCAAAATATAATATATTAATTATTATGTAATTCTAAATCATACGAAACATAAACGAAAACATAACTAATCAATTATTTTATAAGTAAACTAATATTAAAAAATATAAAAAAGTCAAAAAATATTATATAAATCTCAAAATAAATATTCAAATTGAATAAATAGTTAAATATATAATAAACAGAAAAATGAGTTGTGGATATTATAAAAATTATGTGTAAAAAATAAAGATAAAATAGACTAAAAATAGACTCACTAATTAATTTAAAAAATTTACTTAAAAAACTCATTTAAAAAGCTTTTTTGAGCAGCTACAAATTTAAGCTTCTTAAAAATTTATATTTTGACTATCCAAAATGTCTTATCTAATAAAAAAAGTACCTTTCCTTTAACAACTAAGCACCCATTCTTCTTAAAAAAAACACGTTTTTTGGCCCAAAATAAATACTTATTAACCTTTCGAAATAAGAAGAACAAGGTCGATTTTGCCGAAAACGTTTTGATTTTTACATTTTTAAATTAAAAGAAGGGTCGAGTGGAGTTGAATTCGGAGTCGGAGCAACCTGCCTCTGCCCGGTCAGGCTCTAACAAAAAGAATGTGAATTCAGTTTTTTTTTTTTTTTCATTACATGAGAGTATGGGACAATGTGTAGAAGAATTTGCTTAGAAAGCGAAAGGTTCACAAAATGGTTAAAAGCTTGAAAAAGCTAAAACTAAAGTAATTCACACTCAACATAACATCCTCCCTTTCTTTCGGGACATTAAGCAAACAGGTGGAAGACACTCCAGAGAAACACATCTGTCCTCACCACCAATGCCTACGATTTCACTCCTCGAACAATCCCATCATCAACATCCGGCGAGATTCCCACTTCGACGCTATCACTGTGATTACTCTGCTCGACATTTACGAACTGCTCCATATCTCGTAACCTGGTTCTCACCATGTTCGTGACCAGTACTGCAACGTAAGCCAGTCAGTGAGACAATGCCAGAAACGAAAACATTAGTTTTTGAAAGCGAACTTTACCTGCGGCTGTGCCGATGGTCCAGAGCCAGAGGATCTTCAAACCAGGACTCTTCTCTCCTGACATTTCAGAACTGCTCTTCTGGCTTGACCATGCGTTCACGGTTTTGTGTGCGTTCGTCGGCCGAGTCCATAGAAACAACTGCCGAAAGCATGGGCTTGGGCCTAGGGAGTTGATGGACAAATCAAATGGATTAAACTTCTATTTCAAGGGCTTCGGTAAACTAGGGTCGGCAAAGAATGCCAACCCGACATAGTCCGATTCAAAGTTAATAAATGAAGTATAATTTAATCAAAATTTAACTCTAAACTTAAGTTAAATAAAAAAAACTTTTAAATTTTCAAAATACAAAAATACTCAAATCTAAAAATTTAATCAAACTAAAATTAGCTCAAGCTTTTTTACCATCTTATACTCTACATATGTGACCTAAAATCTATGCTTAACAAAACTTATACAACCCAAAGTCAATAGATCCAGCTAAATTTGATTAGGTTTTTACTTTTGATTCAAGTTTGTTTTCTTTTTTTTATTTGAAGTTTTAGGTCGAACTTAAAATCACATTATTCAGTTTTGTCATAAACTCAAAATTTTATAATATAACGACCTAAATTTATGTAATATCTATATCATATAAGAATAAGATTATATATTATTACACATCTGTAGACTTTATATTTCAACGAGACTCTCACTATATATATATATAAGTGGATCTAACCTGATTGAATTTCAAACCATCTAAATTCAATAAAGTTCAAACTTGAGTCTAAAGTCTCGAACTAGATCAAAAATTGGATCAAACTTGAACACAACTTTTTCAGTCAAGCTCAAGTTTTGGTGGACTTGTGTTGACCTTATTAGGGATGCCATTTACACCTTACCCTACACCACCTGCCTCGTCCCGACTCATGGTCAACTAGTCAAGTCTTAATTGACAGGCCTTGGGTCTAATTTTTCAAAAGACGAGCTTTAGCCCGAGTTCAGACTCAAATTGCCTAGATTTGGTCTAACTCAAGACCCAAAAATTATTAAAAAACATCATTTTTTTGCTTTTTAATTTTAAACATAATAAAACAAGTCGTGTTAGGCTGAATTAGGCATGACAACCTTATTGCATCATACCAGACTCAGATTTGAGCAAGCTTAGCTCAGCTCGACCCATTACTTTTCCCACCCATTGCCAACCTTACGGCCAATTGCCTTGGTTTTGCTTTTTAATTTTAAACATAACAAAGCATGTCGTGTTGGGCTGGGTCAAGCATAGCAGCCCTAGCTACATCATACCAAGCTCAAATTCGAGCAAGCTTAGCTCAACCTGATCCATTACATTCCCCCGTTACCAAGCCTACGGCGTATTGCCACCTTACTCATTACCAAGCCTACGGCTTATTGCCACTCATGCAGTCCCTTCAGATGTCGGTCTTATTATTTTCGATTTCACATTTATTAGGTGCCATTATATCCTCTTAGAATGGGTGTCCCTTCAGATGTCGGTCTTATTGTTTTCGATTCCACACTTATTAGGTGTCATTGTATCCTCTTAGAAGATCTATCGGAGCTCTACTTCTCTCGACTAGTCTTGTAACTTTCCTGTATTTTTCCTTTAATAAAAAAAAATCTGTGTACATCATTAGATTGCGACTCTGGAACGAATTCTGATCAGAAATGGGCTAAATTTTGTAGAATTTGTAGATTATTGACTCCTCAAAATATACATGAAAATTTTTCTGGTGTAACTTAAAAACTCAAAAGAAGTGAACCTTCGTATGTATATGTTTGATGTGTATGGAGTGCCAAGTGGTCTGGTAAAACAAGAGCACTTGCCATTCAATCAAAGCTGTCACTGTCAGATTTCTCTGACACTCCACATTTTTCACAACAAATCATAAAGATTTAAGAATCATAGCAAGAACAGATTAAAATAACACGAATGTGGGGATGTCATCACTGACCTCTCGATTACTGCATACTCCAACATCAACCATCCGCATCTTCTCCCCACCTTGTTCTTCTCTTGTTCCCTTTAAATCTCTTTCGGGTTCATTCCTCTCCACACACCGCATCACTAGAGCACAACCCCTCCTTCTTTCGAGGGTCACTTCTTCCTTTGAAGTAGCAACCACCACCGTCATGGGTGACGCTCCTGACGCCGGCATGGACGCCGTCCAACGCCGCCTCATGTTCGAGGACGAGTCTGTTCCTAACCCTCTTCAGCTTTTTTGCTGTTTGGTTATTTTGTCATTGCTTGGCTTCATTTCATTGGTTTTTATCTGATTACTGTACTGATCTTTACTTCTTGTCCAATTTTTTGAATTGGGATTTCGAGATTTTTTCGTAAAGTTGATTTCTTTTGCTGGTGTTTCCAAAACTGCTTTTCTTTTGGGATTCCAGGTTGACTTTTATAACTAAAAAAATTCGCGGGTTTACTCTAAGTTGGATGTTCACTACTCGAATGTCTCAGTTCAAGCTTACTTTTAATTTTGGTATCGAGATATGAACTTATAGAGCAAAGATCTGTGCTTTGGACATTAGTAAATTGTTTCGTTGGGAGCACTCATTACAAGTTGAAATGTTATGAAGTTCTCTTAACTTTCTCTGATTTAAATTGCTTGCAGATGCATCTTAGTTGATGAGAATGATAAGGTTGTTGGACACGAATCCAAGTATAACTGTAAGTGATTAAAGTTTTCAATGGCTGAATTTTCTAAAACAGAAGCTTTGTTCTGATTGAAATCTGTAAGTAATATACTCGGGTTTTCAATATAATTGGGGATCTGCAGATGCAGTCTCATAAGCATAAGTTGTGAATTTTCATGTAAGTTGTCATTTTTATGAAATTTGCTTCATCTTCGAATCTGCAGGTCATTTATGGGAGAATATTTTGAAGGGGAACTCATTACACAGAGCTTTTAGCGTGTTTCTTTTTAACACCAAATATGAGCTACTTCTTCAGGTATATAGTCCTAATTTTATGAGCTGTGATTGAGTGGCTTGCGTGTGGGATGGTTCTTTATTTTTGAACCTAACATCCGATGCCTGTTACTTTACATCTGTTTCGTGAACCATGGTTGAGGTTTAGGAACTGGGATTTCGCAACTAGCTGTTCAATGTTTTAAAATAGTTCTACTGAAATGTGAATAGGATTTATGTTTTAAGTGATTATCTGCTGTGGACGCTATTATACACTCTAACCAAATCTAAGCAGGACATGTACGAGGAGCAGTTTTATTTGAGGAAATAAAATTGAAGAATAGGTGCCTCAAATAGGAAATTCATGACTATGGGGATTACATCCTCAACTATATACATATTACATCCTCAACTATCTACATTTTAAAGAAGTATATAATGGTTTTAATAAACTGCTTGTGTTTATCTAATCAAGCCTTTTGGTAGGCCTGCTGTAGATATATTATTCTGTTACTGGAACCTGAAACCCGAATTTCACTAAATTTCAATTCTTAACTGTAGAGCAAACTGTAAATTAATGATCAGTGGAACTTGGATATAAGTGGTAGATATTAATAAGAGTGCTTGTGCACCAAATGAGCCCAAAACAACTAGAAATTGATAGATGCCAGTAAGAAACAATTGAGTCGAGCTAGGTGTTGCTGTCTATATGATATGAACCAGCCATATTTAATCTATCAGTTCTTTTTGGTGAGGATCAATAAGACTTAAAGGTATGAAGTGTGTGTTCGTCTCTTTTTTTTTTAAATCTCGACAGCAACGCTCTGCAACAAAGGTGACATTCCCTCTTGTGTGGACAAACACTTGCTGCAGCCATCCTTTATATCGTGAAACCGAACTTATAGATGACGATGCTCTTGGTATGTACTTGTATGTGCTTTTACATTCTGACAAAGACATAGATGGTCAAAAGGTATAATAACTTACTAATTTTTCTTCTTCCTCTCTTATCTTTTGTCAGGGGTAAGGAATGCTGCACAAAGGAAGCTTTTGGATGAGCTCGGTATTGTTGCTGAGGATGTGCCTGTCGATCAGTTTATTCCAGTAGGACGCATGCTGTACAAGGCACCTTCTGATGGAAAATGGGGAGAACATGAACGTAACGCCTCAAACTTTGATTTCCCCATCATTGTTCTTTCAGAACGTCATTTTACCTTATTATCGTAGTTGCATTCGAGCTAAATTTTTGCAATGACTGTGCCCGGTTAGAATTTACAAGCATTTCATAATCAATTGTTTCAAGCCTTGGAACTGGCTGTCCTGCTAGTTGGTCTTTCTTGCATTTCAGTATCCAGTTGATAGTCGAGTCGTCTTTCTGTACATTGCAGTTGATTACCTGCTCTTCATTGTCCGTGATGTTAATGTAAACCCAAATCCTGATGAGGTTGCCGATGTCAAGTACGTTAACCGTGAACAACTGAAGGAGCTCCTGAGAAAGGCAGATGCTGGAGAGGAAGGTTTGAAATTGTCACCCTGGTTCAGATTGGTTGTGGACAACTTCTTGTTCAAGTGGTGGGATCACGTGGAGAAAGGGACTGTTAAAGAAGCGGCGGACATGAAAACAATTCACAAGTTGCTTTAATGTGGTGTCCGAGGCAAGAGATGGACATCTATAGTCAATAAATTTGGATATGAAATGAGTTATGCAAACTTTGTTTTGCTTCAGTTGTGTTAACATTTTGAGGACTTGCATGAAACAAGCTGGGTTTTATCTGGTTATTTGCTTTCTTATAATGTATGAAATGTATGAAAACTCTGAAAATTCTAAGCAATTTTTAAGAAGTATTAGAGCAATTTATAGATTGGTCTGAATTAACCCAAATCATTATGATTATATTTGATACATCAACAACAAATAAGGTTGTAAATTCAAAGGAAATAAACCAATCAGACTTTTAGTACCACCGATACAAGTACTTCAAACCATGTTTTTGATCGATTCAGGCCCGAGTTTGAGTTCAGGTCCAAGTTCGAGTTAATTTGTCATATTTAATTTAACCGACGCCAGGCTTGCTGAGTGCGAAGTGGCATCATTAGTTGCAGCACACGCTCGTTGACTCCAAGGTCACGTTCACATTTTAACAACATCAATGAAATAAGCGGTGGAACTACGCGTGCCGGTCTTGTTCTCTGAGAAGCCATCATTACATAGACGGATAGACCTGTATCTAAAAGAAGACATCATAAACAAACAGTTTTAATCCCCGCAAAAAGTTCGTGGCTTTACAACCAGTGAAGATTCGCCATAGCCTCCTGTTACTCTCTCTCTCTTTCTTGAGTTTCACAGGGCTAGACTCTCAGTTACTGCGTATTCTCTGAATCCCACAAAGGTTTAGCCTACTTGCCTGTGTTTTTCCCTCTTTTGGGCTGGTAAATTTTCAATCTTTTTATTATTTAGTGCTCTGTTTTTTGCCTGTTCTCCATGTTTTGTTGGGATCGATCCCATTTCTTTTTCATTGTGTATAAGTTGATGAAGATTCGAAGAATGAAACAAATCGATCTTTGCTGCTAATAATTGATTGTGTTACCATCGGATATTGTGACTAGATTCCTGCTTTATCTTGATGAATCTACTGAATAAACTACTTAATGATGGTTACCATGTATGGTAGTATTTGCTTGAAGCATATTACCTTCCATAGATATTACTAAGCTTATTTATTTTTACATTAAATGCAACTGTTTTGTCTGAGGTATCACTCAAATTTATGATTTTGATTCTCCCAATCCTGAGGAGGAAGATATAATAAAGTGACCTTGATTGACATTTTCTCGCCTTTTTTGATCTGCCCATCTTTCCTACAATATACTAGCTGTTGTAATTTATGTTTTATTTGGGTGGTTGAGCTATTGCACAAGGATACTAAGTGCTTCATCTTAGTAATTTGTAAGGATGCTAAGTACTTATCGATAGAAAAGTTTACAACTTTGATGGTAAGGCAAGATTTCCGGGTGGTTGTTTGTTGAGAATGCGGAATCCTGATTTGGCTTTAAACTTGAAAATAAAGTTATAATAACTATATCTTGAATCAACAGCTGAGGAAATTACTTTAGAACAGTGTTTTGCATTCTAAACTTACATGAGTTACTGAGTCATTGTGATGTCTTCATTATGAAGTGTTTGCAGTGACGACATTAAACTGATTGCTCGACTTTATAATTATGTCGCGTGATTATTAAATCAGATCATTAGGCAAAAATTTTATAGGTTCTCATTGCATTTATTATATTTTTCTTTAAAGGCTAGGAGTTTAACAATGTAATAGGATTTCTAGCTAGTATTGCAATTAGCTCTTATTTGGGTTCATCAGAAAATAGATTACTGTTATAAGACAGACTAATGAGTCGACTTTTTATATCAGCAATCACATAGCAGTGGTACATGAAACTTGTAAGACAATTTGGATGATTTTCTATCTTTTCGTTAAGTATTTCTTAAGATAAGAGATTTATGCTTTGTATGTTCGAAGGTAATTGGAGTAGATGGCGTTGGTCACAACTGCTGAAGTTTGTGATGCAAACCCACAGCTGATAGTGAGTGGTGAGCTCCGGGCACTACAACCGATTTTTCAGATTTATGGGCGGCGTCAGGTCTTCTCTGGTCCAATTGTTACCCTTAAGGTATTTGAGGACAACGTTTTGATTCGTGAGTTTCTCGAAGAGAAAGGGAATGGAAGGGTTCTTGTGGTAGATGGTGGAGGCAGTTTGAGGTGTGCAATACTTGGAGGCAATCCTGTGGTACAAGCTCAGAACAATGGATGGGCCGGTATAGTGGTCAATGGCTGCATAAGGGATGTGGATGAGATAAATGGTTGTGACATTGGTGTTAGAGCTTTAACTTCTCATCCAATGAAAGCTAATAAGAAGGGTATTGGGGAGAAACATGTTCCTATAACTATTGGAGGTGCCAGAATCTGTGACGGGGATTGGCTTTATGCAGATACTGACGGCATCCTAATTTCTCGAACGGAGTTATCGGTTTGAGCCTCTGAGCTACTGGTTATTTTGAAGATGTTAGTTCCAATGTTGACGATCATTTCGTCTACTTATTTTATTAAACTACATCCGATATATGACATGAAAATGTAATATAATCTGTACTTTTGAAGATAAGATGTTCTGTCTACTAGAACAGGCTTGGTATGCACTGGTGTGCTTGATTGCTTTAAACAGTTTGTGATTTTCGGATGGAAAATGGAGAATCATTTTGACATATTATTTTTCTTTTTCTCCCTTAAAAATTTGAAATTCTTAAGGAGGATTGGGAAATTGGGAAGTGGATGATCATTATATGTAGCTCCTATAGAGTCAACATACAGATTATGACTCTCTTCATTGCACACTTCTCCTTACTCAGTTTCAGAAATCACTTCCAGCTCTTGGTGATGAAATTTTCCGGGGAAATCTGCATTCATTCTTGAACTGAATGGATTGGGAGGTACTGTGAGTTTGTCTCCTTCTTCTTCCAACATTTGGACCACAGTTTTCATGTGGGGACGTTCAACTGGATGCCATTGTATGCACCATAGCCCCACAATTGTTAGCTTCTTTGCAATCTGATGATCACTCTCTTCCTCAATCTGTATTCTCAGCTCTTCACCTTGATACAGACAGTTGTATGCCCATTCTGGGAAGTTTACATGACTAACGTTGTCTGTGGTTACAATGGTCTGTTTTCTTCCCCCAACAACTTCCAGCAGAACCATTCCATAACTGTAAACATCTGACTTGTAAGAGACATTCCCAAAATTCCTGGAGAACACTTCAGGTGCAATGTACCCCAGTGTCCCCCGAGCTGTCGTCATGGAAACAGCACTCTGATCCTTGGCACATAACTTGGCCATCCCAAAATCTGAGATTTTTGGATTGAAATTGTCATCTAACAAGATGTTGTGAGGTTTAATGTCAAAGTGGAGAATCCTCTGATCACATCCCTGGTGAAGATAATCTATGCCTTTGGCGATTCCAAGAGCAATTTTCTGAAGCTTACCCCAACTAAGATGAAGATTCTTGACATCATGATCTGGAGATATAAATTTCTCGAGTGATTCGTTCGGTAGATACTCATAAACTAGGGCTCGTCTAAATCCGTCAGCACAGTAACCAACCAAACGTACCACATTCACGTGGTGGATTCTCCCCATTGTTGCTACTTCATTAACAAACTCTTCTCCTTTTCCTTTGGAGCTGTTCAGAATCTTCACAGCCACATATACCTCATCAGATAGCTTTCCTTTGTACACAGTTCCATATGCTCCCTGACCCAGCTTGTCTTTGAACTCATTGGTAATCCTTTTAATATCATTATATGAATACCTTGCAGGGTTGAAGGCTTTGTAATCCTCCAAGAATCCCTTCACTCTTGCTTGGTTTTCTTTATCTGATCTATCCTTCCTGTACAGACGGTAGAGAAGGAGCGCCAGTAGGATGATAAGAAATGAGCCAACAGCCACAACTGCGTTAACACTAGCTTTTGTTGGTAATCCATGACTTTAAGATAAGCAAGATATGCAAGGTAATAAAGAAAGACTTCGAATCTGGGTATGAAAAAGGGCTCACCACTAGCTATTATCTTCTTTGTGGTGCCTGGAAAAGAATCATCACATCATTAGCTGCTCTGGTAGGATTGAAAAATCAAAGGTTTGCGAGGAAACTTGGTTTCCGATGCAGATAGTGTGTCACAAGTCTAAATGAAACAAATGCTAGAGCTTTTCCAGAGACCTCATTCACAACAACTATTCTCGTTTCTCTACTCCTAACTGTTTTTGGGCATGGAATTCTCTTAAACCCAAATTAAAATTGTTCTTTGAACTAATCTGTGGACTTGGAGCATCACTTTCCTATTTCCTGCCGTGAGAGCTTACGAATTCAAATCTATGAACTTAGTAGAATTGAGAAAAGACATTAACACCTTACCTCCAGTTTCTTTAGGCCTATCAAAACATTGAATATCAGTCTTGATGTCGGTACTCTTCCATCCACAGAACTTTCCTTGTGCTTCACAACATGCACATGCGGGGATTGACCAATTCAGATAAAGAACATTATCTCCGCCATTGGGAAGTGAGGGAAGGGTATACATCTTTTTGCAGGACGCCACGTGGCGGTAGCTAAAGGATTCAGAAGGAGAAAACAGATACACATCATAACCTGGAACACTAAGGCATGGAATTGCAGACGCATCATAACCTGGAGAACTAAGGCGTGGAAAGGACGGGTAGTACATATTTCTGTTTTCTGATGCACAGCTGAAAAGCGAGTAATTATAACTGAAACCATACAGGAACTCAAAAGGGTATTGGATAAACTGAGGTTTAGAGCCTGTCTTGGAAGACAATTGTTTGGATCAGAAGCAACAATCGCCTGAGACACATAATCTATAGTGTTTATATGCAGTTTTGCAGAAGTTGGAAGCTCTAACAATGTCTCACGCCTCTCAGTGCAAGTTAAGTCAAAACCTGGAAACCCACAGTGCTCCGGTTGCTTATCTTTAAGTCTGAATGGGAATCTGATCACCGGACCACGACGTCCACACTTTGATTCTTCACAGCCGCCGACGCCGATTCCATAACCTACAAGAACTTGCAAGAACAAACACAGGATAACGAGTTTCATTTCCAAGGAACATCCCATGTCTCTGGAGCTTTTGCTCTTGCCAAGAAATGATTGATCTTAGTTCTTTACAGGATCTGTTCAAAGGAAACAAAGAATTGTCAAAAATCTCTACTCGTACGCTAATGGAGGCTCGAAGAAGAAAACCCAACTGCTGTTTTTTTTCGTTGGATCACAAAATCAACCTTTTGACTTGAAGTAACCACAACCAAGGATCGAGCCAATGAATCTGAGACGGTTTCATAGTCCGCGTTCTTTAATTAGAATTCAATGATATAACAGTTTCGTTAAGTCAACTTTCTCAGCCACTATCTTATCTGTTCAAGGCTTAAGATTATAAACAATCAAAACTTTCTGACCTGGTCAAAATTATTTACATTACACCGTGAAAATGATTATTTAGGCCTGCATCGAACTTAAAAAGTTC
>JANIJH010000007.1:58630272-58642364 GCA_024520975.1 Erythroxylum areolatum
TTTAGATCAGGTCTTTTTTTTTTTAAAAAAAAATCAGGCTACAGTTTTAATTTAAAAAAAAGTTACTGGCTTTAAGAAGCTTGAAAGAGTAAGTATGTATATGCTGATTTGCAAGTCAGTATTTGATATAATACATTGTCATACTTGTGGTTTCTGTTCTTCAGTTCCCTTTTTGTTGTTCTCTGCCTTCGAACTTGCATTAGCCAGCAAAATCATCGGTGCCCTCCATCTTCCTGCGGCAATCTTCACAACATAAGCTACCCTTTTCAGTTACAGAGCGATCCATCACACTGTGGTTTTCCCTTCTATGAACTATCCTGTGTTAAGAACGTCACAGTCTTGTATTTGTACAATGGCGTGTACTTTGTACAATCCATCAACTACAACAACTTCACACTTAAGAGTGACGGACGCTGGTGTTCAGAACAATGATTGCTCCTCCGTTCCTGCCTACTCTTTCAGTGGCAGTAACTTCACTTTCAGAGATCCTTATGGATTTCGCACGAACAGGTGGTCTGAAAACGAAGACCCATCAAGAGTGATGCTTTTTGTGAAGTGTGATCGTATGGTGGATTCTTCTCTCTATGTGAGTACTTCTCCTTGTATTGAAGATAAGTACTCATATGTCATGACTGGTGGGGGAATAGGAGATGTGGATGATTCTTGCAGAATAGAAAGCATGTTTATGTACTCTTTGCCATTCAAAGATAATAGTAACTGTTACATACATGGAAGTTCATAATGGTCTGGAATATGGATTTGAGATTGCTTGGTATGAAGTTGTTTGTGAACCCTGCCTAGGAGAAGAATACTGCTACTTGGATGGGTCAAGAGGTGGTAAGACCTGCTCAAAAGGAGGTATCTTCTTCATTCTAGACTGCCATTTTAGTTTCGAGAATCCACTGAAATTGTAGAATGACAGAGCTCATAAGTATGCTTGGATAGTGATCTGTGATTTCCTGACATGAAGCTTCTATAATGGTTCAAATTGTCAGTAAACTAAACAGAATTTGGTTTGACACGAAGAATCAGAACTTCCTCTACCCAATTCCTTGCATAGAATGCTGGAATTGTCAAATATATTAGTTCTATATGCACGAGTCTAGTGCTGTGATCTGTTGACTGATGATATTGTTTTCTAAATTCTTGCAGTTATCTGGGATACATTGGGTGATATATTGAGAAGTGAGTAATCCCTGCCTGAACGTCTAGCAAACACTGAGACCTAAAGAGGTTCATAAGATGCTTAGTATAGTCTATCAAATAGCATTAATAGGCTTTGCACGTTGAATTCGGATTACTCATATGAAGACTAATTCCTCAAACTATACACTGAGAACTATCCAATGGCAGTACTATTGTGTTAGGAAGGCTGTTTTCAGATTGCAATTCTACCCAGCATCTAAACTTTTCTATTTTGTGCAGATGCATTGCAGCGACATTTGATCTTGATGTTAATTGGTAAGGGACATTTTCTCTCAGGTTTAACAGATATGCTCATGATACTTTCAACTAAAGAAAATTGCTCATCCATAACCTGAAATGGGGGAGCCTAAATATGAATTTTGTTGGACTTTTTAGTTTATACAGTGATTGTTTTGGTTCTGTGAAATGATGCCTTCTTCACAGGAATAATCACCATGGTAAAGATAGTATTATGCTCTCCGTGCGTGTTCATGTTCTTGTTCTACACATGGAGAAGGAGGCATTTATCTATGTATGACACTGTTGAGGCATTTCTGCAAAGTCAGAACAATCTCATGCCAATAAGGTACTCTTACTCAGAAATTAGGAAGATGACCAATGGCTTCAAGGACAAGTTGGGAGAAGGAGGCTATGGTTCGGTATACAAAGCAAAGCTCCAAAGCGGTCACCTTGCAGCAGTAAAGATGCTCGGAAAGTCCAATGCTAACAGCCAAGAATTCATCAATGAAGTTGCAACAATTGGAAGGATTCATCATGTTAATGTGGTAAGACTAGTTGGTTATTGTGTTGAAGGATCGAAGCGTGCTCTTGTCTATGATTTCATGCCAAAAGGTTCCCTAGAAAAGTACATCTTTTCCAGAGAAGGATTCACCCCTTTAAGTTGGGAAAAGTTGTTCGAAATCTCTGTCGGCATCGCTCGTGGTATTGAATACTTGCACAAAGGCTGCAATATGCAGATTCTACATTTTGACATTAAGCCTCACAATATTCTTCTTGATGAGAATTTCACTTCCAAAGTTTCTGATTTTGGACTTGCCAGACTCTATCCTACCAACAACAGCATTGTGTCTGTTACTGCAATAAGAGGAACGATAGGATACATAGCACCTGAGTTGTTTTACAGGAACATTGGAGGTGTCTCTTATAAGGCTGACGTGTATAGTTATGGAATGCTCTTGATGGAAATGACAGGGAGAAAGAAGAATTTAAGTACAGAAACAAACCATTCAAGCCAATACTTTCCAGATTGGGTTCACAGGGAAGCAACTATGGGAAAGTTCGAAACAGAGGATGTATCTGAATGTGAAGTGAAATTAGTGAAGAAAATGGTTATAGTGGCACTATGGTGCATACAAATGAATCCTGCCAATCGTCCTCCAATGAATAAGGTTCTGGAGATGCTTGAAGCAGATGTTGAATGCCTAGAATTGCCTCCCATGCCTGTTCTATATCCCAAAACAATTGCTTCGAGCGACACCGGAGATTGTACAGACGACACCAGTTCATCAAGTTGTCAGATTGATTACTCGGAAACCAGTAGTCTGATTGCAAACTCATGCCAAAATAGTTACATGTGAAATGTCTCTGTTTAAGTATTGTTACATTTAACTTACAAATGAGACCTGTCTTTTAAGTTCAGAGCTAATGAACATAGTATCTGGTAATGAATCAAGTACTTGATAAGTTCGGCAGAACATGCAGAGGTTTCTCAATCCGCTTCAACGTGCTAATCGGTCTCTTAAGTCTAGATAAGAAACCAGCCACAGCATGTTGGTTGTTTAGCTTGTTAAAAGAATCCTTCAAGACACATATTCTGACCCAAACTCAACAAGTCAGGTTAGATCACCTAGCTCAAACTTGGGGGTGTCCAAACCGAACTGGCTCGAAATGATTCAATAAAATAACGTAATTTTGGTATCGATTGAACTCAATTGAGTTTGATTTGAGATGCAAAAACAAATTGTCAAGTTGGATAGGGCTAAAATTCATAAAAAGTATGATTGGATTTCAATTTTTTAGTTAAAATTTAAATTTTGAAGCTAAAATTCAGATTTTGTGTCATCCCGTCCGAGTGTAAAATTATGTCATTGAATGGACTAAATTTTTAATACAGTATTTAACTTTTCGGTTCGATTTGTTTTAATAATTCTTAATATTAAAAACTAATTAATATATTAATTAATCGGTCAATTTTATTAATTAATAAGTTCTTATAAACTAAAATAAATCAATTAAGTTTCATTTAATATTTTTTAAATTAAATTTCAAATTTTTCGATAGGTAAGAAAATCTCTAGTCGATTTTATAACTATTTAATACTAATGGAAACTATTAAATTTTATATCTTTTGTCTTATTATTTTAATTTTAGGTTAACTTTTTAAAGTATTATTAAGGGTTAATTACATTAAAAAAACTCAAACTTTAGTCAATTTTTAATTATAGCTTAAACTTTAAAAAGTAGCAATAAAATGTCCAATTTTTTAAATTTTCAATTCTAATCTGAACTTCAAAAAATAGCAATAAAATGCTTAAATTTTTAATTTTTTTAACTCTAGCTCGACATTAGTGTTTCCGTTAAGTTAAAAAATGACCTAAATTAAATTACGCAACTCCGACGACCTTATTAACACAGGACGCTGTAATATAAGAGTAGTTTGGAGCGTTAGAAGAATAAACAGAAAATAAATGGCTAAGAGCATTGGGAGAACAACAGATAACGTAGGGTTATAATTAAATAAAATTGAAAGTTTAAATAATTTATTACCATTTTTTAAAGTTTGAGCTAAAATTGAAAAATATTGAAATTTTGAACATTTTATTGTTACTTTTTAAAGTTCAGATTATAATTAAAAATAATAAAAATTTGAGTTTTTTTAAGAATTAACCTATTATTAAAAACTATTTATTTCTCTGCTAAGCCTAGTTTGAGGGCGTTAGGTTCTCTGGGTTCGTTAACATGTTCCATTCTTATTTTTATCCCTAAAACGACATTGTTTTATATGTAAATATAGACATAAATGATGTGTTTTAGGAGAAAAACTGGGTTAGAACAGGCGCAATTACACAATTTTCTGAACCCTAGTTTGAGGGAGAGAACAATGATGCTTATAGAGATAATCCAATGGACTTCATCATTTCAGGAATGGAGCATGTTACATGTTACTTCAATGATTCCTGCTAGCTTTTGTTTTCACCTCCCTCATGAAGTCCGGATGCCTCTTGTTTAGCGACACCTGTTAGTTTG
The DNA here is from genome assembly GCA_024520975.1 of Erythroxylum areolatum. Taxonomy (NCBI): domain Eukaryota; kingdom Viridiplantae; phylum Streptophyta; class Magnoliopsida; order Malpighiales; family Erythroxylaceae; genus Erythroxylum; species Erythroxylum areolatum. The sequence continues at coordinate 58,634,725 of JANIJH010000007.1, forward strand.
GTGTGTAATCTTTGACCTGACGTGAGATCGAGAACGTTTCTTTGAAGATTTTCCAGGAAAAAATGGCACCTGTGTTTGTCTGAGAACTTTCCAACAAGAAAATCCTGTAAAGACATTTCGCACCAACAAGAAACACTGACACGCGTGTTTCTCTGATAAAAAACGTACGGAGCAAGTGATGTCTTCGCAAGATATTAAAGTCTTGCAAATGCCTGAACATACACAAAGCAGATTCCTACCTGACATCATGCCTTACTCTCTAATACACAAATTATTTTTCTAATATCAATGAAATAAAATATATACTAAGCTTGTCGTAGAGGATAAGTTTGGTAAATCAATTTTAAACTTATCATTAATAAACAAAAATTTTAGTTTAGCTTATTTATTATGTTAATTTGCTTCATTATTTTTCTGTCATATCTGTGAATCTAGCAGAAACAACCTCTCTATTATTTAGGAGTAAGGCTGCGTATTAACAGATCTCTCCAGACTCTTCTTTAATGCAGGACTTTATACTGAGAACAGATCACCTGTTCCATAATTGATGAGTTGTTCTATTAAATCTGACCCATGCATTTATATGGGACCCACACAAATGTATTGACCAAATGCAATGAAACAGCATTGGCACAGTAATTATGGAACAGATGATTTCATTTGCTTTATACTAGGTGTGATGATGATAAAATTTGAATATAAATAAATTCATTATCATTTACAATTAAATGTATTTAATAATTATTAAATTATTTATTTTAATAAATTATATATTTGAGTTTGGACTCAAAATTAATAAGAGATTTTATATCTAATTTGATTGTCAAATTTTAATCCATTTTATTTAATGACTATCAAGTTAAGTGTTTGAAGCAATATTTCAAATTTGGGATAAAAAATTATTATCTAAGATTTAAAAGATTAAACATATCCGTATATAATAAAGATCGAATAAAATTAAAAAATTTTAAATACGTTTTTTTCTTTCTAAAAAATTTAAAATTTAATTTAAAAAAAAGACTATTAAATAAAGCTAACTGATTTATTCTAATTTATAAAAACAATTAATTTTTAAAAATTGATTGATTAATTAAACTGAATCAAAAAGTTAATCAATTTAAAATTTTTGTAATTCAACCGGTTGTATTAAAAGTAAATTATATAATAAATTAAAATTAAAATCAAATAATAACTTTAATCGAAATTTTTTATTTTCTATTTAATTTTGATTAGAGTAATTTTTAAAGATGGATCAGGCCCAAGTTTGAAATTTTGTATTTAGGTTCGAGGAAGTTTGATAGGTTCGATCAAATTTTTTTATTAAATTCTTAGAATTAAAAACCACCTTATTTTATAAACATCTGATCCATAGATTTACAAAACAACCATTACTTTAAGTAATACAGCTCATTTCCATTCTTTTAGTTGAATGGATGAATGCTTGTAGGACAGAGTTGGAATAGAGTAGTTGTAAAAGATGATCTGAAAACATAAATTTATTATTAAAAAATTGGGAAAAAGAAATAAGGAAGATCTCAAGCGGCAAACAAAAGATATTGATCACGCACAGTACGAGGTGCGAGATGGACACGCGACCGACAACTATCTCGTACGTGTCCTTCCCTTACTTAAGTCAAACACTTTCCTTGTCATACACAAACAGATTAATCACAGTGGTGGGGGGTGCAGAAGAGACTTTTCATCACTTCACGAGTTTCTAGAACAGTAAAGCTCCTGGAATCGGTGTGGGTCCCAATCCTCCCTCCCATATCGAATCAGGAGCTGACAGATCCATTGCTCCACGTGCCCCTCCATCGATCTCCGTCGTCCACGTCTCCTTCTCCCCTAAAAAATCCAATCGCTTGAGGTACGTAATGCCCCCATGTGGCACTGACCAAATGGACCGAACTTATCTTTTCTATATTCACCTCTCCTCCATCCCCCACCCACCATCTTTTATGGATTCTGTCTCACTATTTCATCCTTTTCTCTGGTTCTTCTCGTGCAAAAGCCGATGAGAAGGTCGTTATAGGTTTAATTTTTTGAAGGGGTTTTTGTCTTGTTCTTGTCTTCTTGAGTTATGACTGGGGAGTCTGATATGAACCAAGTCACCGTGGTCGACACCATCAATGCTCGCCGGAGGAGATTGAGAATTCGGCGGTTGAAGTATACGTGTCAGAGTGAGGTGCCCATCAGCATCTCCGGCGAGAACGGAGGTGAAGAGGGTCATGGAGGATTAGTTAAGGGAGAATTGTCGTTTCGCAAGACTACTCGTGAAGAGAAAACAAATGATTGTTCTTCCCAGACAGAGATATGTTTATCATTAACGTCGGCTTCTGCAGATAATTCTTCGTGCAAAAATGAACTGGTTTTGTCTGGTTTTGGAGAAGAAGAGAGCAGAGAGAAAAGTGGCTTGGGTTGCATATCATATGGGTCCGTCTCATTGATCGGACGGAGGAGAGAGATGGAGGACGCCGTCAGAGTAGAACTGGGGTTCTTGCAAGACGCAGGAGAAAGGTACGACTTTTTCGGTGTGTATGATGGGCACGGTGGGGCTAGAGTGGCGGAGGCATGCAGTGAGAGACTGCACAAAGTACTGTTGCATGAGATAACAATGGAGGGGAATAACGATAATGATATTAACATAAAAGCAATAGAGTGGGAGAAAGTGATGAATGAATGTTTCGGGAAGATGGATAAGGAGGTTATGATGGATAGAATGATGGGTTCCACGGCGGTGGTGGCGGTGGTCGGCAAGGAGGAGATGGTGGTTGCAAACTGTGGTGATTCTAGGGCTGTGCTTTCTAGGGCTGGTGTTGCAATCCCGTTGTCTGTAGATCATAAGGTAAATCAATTCTTTTCCCTCAAAGAACCAGATTGAACATAATCTCCATTAATGAGTTCCTAGCTGACACACTAAGCTTTTGTGTTATTAAAAAAAAAAGCCTGACAGGCCTGATGAGTTGGAGAGAGTGGAATCCGCCGGTGGACGAGTCATAAACTGGGATGGTCACCGAGTTCTTGGAGTTCTTGCCACTTCCAGATCTATAGGTATACAAAAGATAACCTTATCTTCCATGTACATAACGCGTCTTGCTTGCTTCCAGAATCAATCCTGGAATACACGTAATACCTCGTAAATCATGAACTTGAATGCATGCATGACAGTGAACATCAAATATAAGTACTATCCTATTCCTAACCAGCAGATTCTCTAATTCTATAACACAGGTGACGAATATCTGAAACCGTTTGTGATATCAAAACCAGAAGTCACAGTGAGCGAACGAACTGAGAAGGATGAATTCCTGATACTAGCAAGCGATGGCCTATGGGATGTCATTTCAAATGAAGCCGCTTGCTTGATCGTGAGAAGGTGTCTCCGTGGGCGGCTGAGAAGGAAGAGCCATGAGAAGATCGTGAACCAAAGTCGTGTGGCTGATGCAGTGTCGAAACTGGCTGAGTTAGCGATGGCTCGAGGTAGCAGAGACAACATTAGTGTGATCGTAGTTGACCTCAAAAATGGCAGCAATTTTTCTTAGCAATCGAATTATATATAAACCTCTCTCGCTCTCTTCGTACACACATATGTGCACCAAATAGATCTTCTTGCCTTTCTTTTTACTGTGTTCATTGTTGATCTTATCTGGTAGCAGCCTAGCAAGTGCAAATCTTGGGTTTTGATCTTTTGTAATGCTCAATTTGAGGTGAGGAAGTTGTTTGTCAATCCTTCCTTTCTGCTACTGTTACTGAATTTTAATGAATTGGAATTCTCGAGATTTTTTTAATTAAATAAATTATTTTATTAGCTAATAATTTAAAATTATAAATATATATATATTATAACTTTTATTTTTACTTTTCTTTTTTCTTTTTTGTTTAACCTTGCCATTAATTACTAATGTCTGATATTATTTATTAACCTACACTAAACGAGAGAGGGCCCATATCCATATTACCATGGGTCTCTTTCCACTAACTTTCGATTGCTTTAACTCAAAGCCACTGGACCAATGTCTTCTCCTTTAGCTTTACACTTTTAGTACGATAAAGACACGTGTATACTTGGTTTGATGCTCTTGTTAGGCTCCGATTCCTGTGACCACGTCCTTGTCTGGAGGACATCACATGGAATGTATGTATTGGGAAGTAGTAGGAACACGTGGAATTAATAAGACAACTATCCTTTCAATTTTCGATAAGGATGTCAATGCGTGGGTCGCTCCTAACCTAGCTCGGCCTAACCCTCGTTAGATGACTCACGGGTCCGAACTGACAGTCTCATTTTTTTGTAAAAAATTATAAATTGATACTCCCTTATTTAAAATAAGTCATTTTACGAGGATACATACTTATTAAGAAAATTAATAAAATATTTGATATATTTTTATTAATTACATGTTAAAATATTTTTAAAAAGAGTAATTTTAAAAATAAAATTATAATAATACATAAAAAGTCACGAATGATACTTATTTTGAATAATTAAAATTTATTTAAAAAATTTTTATTTTAAATAAGAGGAAGTAATTTTTATTATTTAGTCGAATCACAGATCGGTCCAACTCAATCCGCGCTTAGAGGGCCAAAATTGTCAAACCTAATTTTTTATATTATATTTTTATCTTATTCTATAAATATTTATCTATTTATTTTTTATAGGTCTCATTTATTAAATTAATAAATGCTTGTAAAATAGAAAATAAAAAAGAGCACTTCTCGAATGTTGTGAACACGTGTTGGAAGCTCTTTGAGGTCTATAAAGTGAGTAGCGGTCAAAACCTTCCGTCTGACTTTGAGGCGGAACTCTAATGTATTATAATCAAAGGGCAAGTGTCCATTCCATTGGCTTGACAACACCCTCAAAATTCTTCTGCGTGAGTCACGAGGAAGCCTTTTGATTTTTCTTTATGTATAATATAGAAATAATTACACTTTACCTTTTCTTTTCCTGAGTATTAATTTTAATTTTGAAAATTTTAAAACTTTTCACACACACTCATAAAATTTAATTTTTATTTCAATAGCATTCCCAGTGTATCACTTAGATACAATCTTTTTATTAATTAAAGGTAAGGTCATATACAATTATATATTTTCAAATCTTGCGTGCCAGCAAAATTTCTAATTGACATCTTTTTTTCAGTTAATGGATACAAAAAAAAAGGCGAAGATTAACGCGAAGAAGGCCACTAATCTCTGATAAGTCTAAAGCAACAATCGAAGCCCTGGAGTTGGAGTCTCTCAAATAAACCACTGAGTCATAACTGAGAAACCCTACTTAGCTAGAAAATCCACACATTAATTAGCTTCACGAAAAATATGCTGGAGAGAGCAACACCAATCTCTTGCAATCAACGTCTTGATGTTTCCAATAAGAATAAATATAAGATGCGAACTGGGGCGAGAAGTCATCACAAGATTAACTACATTTTGAAAATCAGACTCATCAATAACTTTTCGGTAGCCAATATTTCAAGCCAAAATTAAATCATACTGAAATGCCTGCAACTTAGCTACAATATTATAAGCATGACCAATATATCTCGAGAAACCAATAATCCAACGTCCATGTCCATTATGAATCAGATCTCCAAATCCAATGTTACTTAGATTACAAATAGCACTTCTATCCACATTTAATTTAACGAAATCTATCGAAGGGCTGTGCCAAGAGATCCATACACTGGTATTATTTGCAGGATCTGAACTAATATGATAGAAGGTCATTCTACATTCGTTGATCAATGTGATATGCCAACGACATTGACCAATGATGGTAATAGTTACATTTTGAATAACATCCTTATTTCTAGCACATTATACAACCCAAGCCCCATTAACAATATTCAAGACATAATCATAAGGCAAATTAGTTTTTTTTTGTTAGGATCAATGAGTGATAATAAAATGAACGCAATTTAATTATTTAATTAAGGGTTAAGTGATACAATATTTATCATATTTTTTACTTTGAAAATTTAAAACTTTTCATATAAATTTAAATTTTATTTTATTTGTATATTTTGCATTAATTATGACATTGTGTAGTTTGATTAAGTGATATAAAATCTAATATATTTATATCATGTAATAAATAATGTTATATAATCTAATAAATTTTATCATCATCATACCAGCCTAAAGTCCTGTAATAAAGCAGGATCTGAGGAAGTTAATATCTAAAAAAAAGTTATATATAAGTGATTTTATGATTTTGAGAGGCAACAATAATTAAAATTATGCGTCAAAAAGTCAACGTATTTGATACATAAAGCTTTTTACTTTACGAGGATATAAGGAAGGTTGTATTGACTACAACATTTTTTTATATTTTTACAAAAAAATTATTTTATAACTTAAACTTGTAATTTCGTGATTATAAAGAAACATCTTTACTGGTTTCCTTAACTTTCGCTTTCTAAAATTATGTGTTAATATTTTTATGTGTGTGTATCAACATTTTGGATACACCAGTATGAAGTGGAGAGTTGATTGTACCGGACTTAAATACCGATAGGTATTGGTCGATATCGGTCGGTATTCAAAATATTAGCCAAATATCGGCCGATATCGAAAATTTAGAAAAATAGGACTTTTAACAAAATTTTCAAAAAAGTTTAAACCCCTTTTAAAAAAAAATTTAACTAGTTATTTTATTTACTTCAGCTTTTATAATTATTGTGAATTTTAAAATTTTATTTTTAAAATAATAATAAATATTTTTATTATTAATAATTATAAACTAATATTTATTTTATATATTTTTAATTATTAAATCAAAATTTATTTGAAATTTATATATTTGAAAACTAATTATATTTATTAATAATTATTAAATTAATTTTATAAATTAAATTAAAATTGTGATAATTATTTATTATTATAATTTTTAGATACAAGTTTGAAAATATACAGAACAACTGTACGATGTAATAATGGATTATTTTATAATTTTAAAAAAATTAAATTTTTTTATAAATTTAAAAAATTATCCCAAATAATATTTAGTATTACCGTATCAAAACTCATTTCAATACTAAATTATTCCTAATTTTTTGGGTGTACGATTCTTTGCATGAAAAGCTGTCTACCACCTGGCAGGTTTACGGAGAGCTAATAATTAATGAATCCATTTTCACTGGAAAAGTGATACGTCGAGGACCAAGCACGACATGCCGTTTGCTTTCTGGAAAAGAACGAACCATTAATCTCTCGATATTAGTGCTTGATTGCTTTTTACTTTTTCTTTAACTACATGCCTCTCTTTGCCTGACACGCAGGCCTTTATATCGTATTATATAATAATACGATACGATATGCTAATTTTTAATTTATCATTACGTCAAATAAAGAGTAGACCGTTGTGTGTGTTAATGATATTTCCGTTGACTTGTGCTTCGCATAATTATTATGATACTTTAATCTTAATTATATATATATATATGTTAATTGTTAAACTAAAAATATTAAATTTTAATTTTATTTTGAACATATAAGAAAATTGGATATAAATTCATATTTTAATTTAAATTCGATACATTATCAGCCTTAAATTTATATAAATAATTTAGAAATAACTTTATCTATATTGTTTATTAAATTATTGAAAGGTAAAAGAAGATTCTATGTTATTTTAT
>JANIJH010000007.1:58655344-58668437 GCA_024520975.1 Erythroxylum areolatum
CCCGTATTAACCAATAGGTGAGTGACTGACTGATTGGCTTGTGGATTGTGGTGATTGGGCTCGGGCCCAATACAGCCGACCCAACCACATTAAATTAACTATTAAGCACAATTAGTACCTGGTCAGCTGACCAGATTAAGCAAACATTCAACCTTCTGACACTCAGTGAATCTAACTTCCATTCTCCAATCTTGGGAAATGTAATTTATTGTCCACATCTCTAGATTTTTTTATTTTTTTATATATATTAAGTACCCCTAATTTTTATTAGACTAATCCTAAGTTCCTAAGACCCGATCTTAAGAGTTTTGGAGGAGGTAAATCTGAAATCTTATGATCTCTCAAGTTTTTACTTAACCTGTACACTTCTACGCATAAAGAGTCGTTATATACTGATTGTTCAACTGATGATTGATTACTGGTCATACTTAGTATTAAGTTCCCATTAGCCCTAAGTTTTCTAGTATCTCCAACTCTAATACTACTACTAGACGCGAGACGTCCATAATTAATCCGACCAAGATACATGTTTAAGGAGTTAGAGGATTATCAAAAGAGAAAAGCTCCCTCATCTCTTTTTTTTAGTGACTCAAACTCAAGACTTTCTACAAAAGAAAAACTTAAGTGAGGAGTAGAAATCAATAAAGCCTCTTTGTACTTGTCTCTAGTTCTCAAGCTTTGACTTTTCTAAATGGAGATGATTTCTTTTGATCTCAAAAGGACTGGGTACTAATTGGGTCGAGAAAACCAATTTTGGACTAATACCAACATGAAAAAATAATAAATTTAGTATAATTGGGAACTTTAATTTCTTAGATTATAATTTTTTGTTTTGTTTGCAATTTTTGTCCAATGAAAAATTTTAAGTGGGTGTATACCTTTAATAAAATGATAGTTTAATCAAATATAAAATTAATACCTCTTTTTCATATCTATTTTATTTTTTAAAATAATCATTTTTATTAAATAAATAAATTAATAATTCCAATTATAAAAAACTTGGAACGCTAGCTGTAAATTTGTACTATACTACTATGAAGCATTGACAATTTCCATGCTGGAACAGCCCTCGGCCAACGCCTAATTAACTGTTTACAGTTACTCTAAAAGGTCGTTATAAACAAAAATTAATTCATGAAAATGGGTGGGATGAGGTCAAACCACCTTTGGTTCAATCTATTTTGACCGTTAACGATATTATTTTATTTAATTATACTTTAAATAATTTAAATTAATCTATAAATATATAATAATAACAACATCATCAATAACACTTAGCCTCTATTTGGTTGAGCTTAAAGCAATAGAGTTTTTATCAGTAGAGTTTTTTTTATAGAACTTTTTTAAGAAGAAATTTTCTAAGAAGCTAGTTTACTGTTTGACCGTCATTTAAAAAAGATTTTTTTAAAAGAACTTCATACGGTAGATTATTTGGCAACATAAAAAAAAGTACTTTTAATTTTAAGTATGTTTTATTTTGTAATAAAAATTATTTATGCATATAAATATTATTTAAAGTATATTAAACAATATACAAAGCGCAATATATTAATTATTATATAATTTTAAACCATATGAAACATAAATGAAAATATGTCTACCCAAATCCTTTATATGAATTATAACATAAGTAAAACTAATATAAAAAATAAATATTAAAACATATAAAAAGCCAAATAATATTATATAACTTTCAAAATAAAAGTGAAGATGTGCTTGTGAATATTATCAGAATTATGTGTAAAATATAAGGACAAATGAAATTTAAAATAAGTTCATTAATTGATCTAAAAAATCTACCAAAAAATATTTTTTTTAAAAGCTTCAAATTTGAATTTCTTAAAAAGTTGTAATTTTACTACTAAAACAGCTATATCTATTAAAAAGTACTTTTTTATTTTATATTCAAACACTCTTTTTTTAAAATATATTTTGTGGTAGAAAAAATTACTCATTTATCTTTCAAAAGTCCATTTAAACATATACTTAATAACAAGACTAAAAGAAATAACTTTAACGGTTAATGTAAAGCTGGTTATAAATATATAATAATTTATAAATTACATATTTTAGATAAATGATTTAATTCCAATTTTCATACTGGCATTTGTAGCTTTTCTTCATGACAAGTATGTATCGATGGTCCCATCAAAAATGGCTTTTGCTATGAATAGTATTGGATAAGTATGAACATGAAAACAATGAATCAACCAAACGCCGACTTGGCAAACGGAGATATTCTTTTTTTGAATACAAGGGAAAGGAAAACGAGAGAAAAATAGGGCAGATGTCTGTGATACAAAACATCGTGAGAATCATGGGACATAGGGGCGAGGACGAGCGAAGGCACCTCCTGAAGGGGGTGAACTCCGAGGCTAGCATAAACAGCAAGAGCAGCAAGACTGTCCGCACTCTGATTGCCTTCCTGAGGTACATGTTGGAGTTTCAAGTCCCAATCTCGACGTAACAGCTCCTGAATACCTCCAAAGAATCCACTTCGAGAATCACTCGCTGGAAACTCCAATTCCATGCCAAAGTAAGTCTCGAGTGGACTCCCTATAATTCCGCATCAAGCGGTGAGCCTCGGCCAATATGGTGCAAAAAGCCCCCACATTATTGACCTCGCCAATCCCTGAGCCTGAGGATATAATGTCGCACATAAATTCTGACACAACCTGTAAAAATGTCATGTACTTTTGTTAGTGCATGAAAATATCGATCGTGAATTTCAAATATTAATATTTATAATAAAATACAACTTCAACATTAATATATTTTAAAGTGTTTGAATTAAATTTTAATATTTTAAATTTTAATAAATAACTTAATAAAATTAACTCTCAATCAAATAATAGTTTCATATTTTAAATAAAAATAAACTCCACTATTAAGTAATTATTTTTTAAATTAACCAAAAATAGGTCATAGTGTTACATAATTTTTTTAGAAAAAGAAGAACTCGTAACTCTATTTTTTGGATGTGTATTGAGTAAATATTGACACAATAACCTATAAATTACGCCAATCGGATACTCCACATTAGGCAAGTCTTTTACAATAGGTTCAATCGAAAAAGCACAAATAGAGTTATTTGAACACAAGACATTTTGGCTCTATGCCTCCCACATTACCAACTCAACCATCCCCTAAGAAGCATTGTTACATAATTGGCGTACCTATTTCTATATATTTTTACTTGTAAGTAATACTTGTCATATAGCAATGGCACCTATTTTTAGCTTGAGAAGTCAGAAAAATGTCATGTTAGTATTGACTTGACTTTTAATTAACAAGAAATTTTCATTCATGTAGAATTTATTTTGAATATTTTAAAAATGTTGGGTTCAATTTACATACTTTAAAAGATTGAGGTCTATTTTATATTAAGTTATAAGTGTTAAAATTCAAAATATACTTTTAGCTTAAAACTAAAGGTTCGCTTGATTGAATGTTAATTAATCGAATGGAATGGAACAGAATGGAATGATTTATAATAGAATGAAATGTAATATAGTGAAAAGTTATTTGTGATAGATAGAAAAATTCATAATGTAATGTAATGAAATGTTGTTTAGAAGATGAATGGAATGTATAACAAATGACTATTATACCCTTATATAACATTCTCACACAACCTATAACTGAAAATGCACAAACACTCGAATGCTATGGTTTTAAAACAACAAAAACTTGTGACTTTCTAATAAACAATTAAAGTTACTGCTGTGATTTATGAGTTAAACATAAGATCTTGGCTTGAATGAGGTAGGATGTTGGATTTTAGTTTGAAGAATTTAATTTAATAATTTAAAATATAACTAGTTATATTAATTTGGTTCATAATCAAACTAAACTAATCCAAAGTCCAACTCAAGATTTAAAATATTCAAGCCCATCTCAACTTATTATCAATTTTATATCATAAACTCTGAAATCCTCCCTCTGACTTTGGAAAATTTCATAGATATCCTAAGTGATTACTTAGTTGCATTACAATTATTGATAACATTACTATTGTACTTAAATTTGAGTTATTTTGTTTCAAAATCAAATAGTAAAGTTGGAGTTATCTAAAATTGAAATTGAGCGTAAAATTGAATTTATTCGAGTAGTTACAATTATTTCAAAATTAAACAATATTAACTTTTTTTGTTACAACCATGAGAAAATTAAAATTACATCATAAAAGAAATACTACAGGTATCAGCCCATATAATCAAAGAGAGGGCTTCAGGAATATCGTCCCAAACTTAAAAATTTGAAAAAAATGTCACGACCCAATTTGCCAGACAATCTGCTACAAATTTACCTTCACGAAGCACATGCTTAATAGAACAACTCCAATTCCTAGCATGTAAAGTTTGAATATCTACAACTAAAACAGATAGGGGATGTGAAGAGATAACACCACAAGTCACCATCCACACTGCCTCCATGTTATCAAATTCTACCACCACCTGTAAAAAATTGTCATTCCACGTAAAAATCAAATCATCTCGAATGGACTATAATTCTCTCACCAAAATAGTTGAAATACTAATTCGAAACAAATACTCCCTAGCCAACGACCAAATGAATCATGCAACAACCCTTCACTACTAGTTAGCCCAAGATTAATAATAGAATTGCCATCACAATTCAACTTCTCTCAATCAGATAGCAGCGCAGTCCAACCAATTCAACGTCTCACATCTTGAAGTTTCGATTTTGAATAAAAAACAATGTTAACTTTATTTAATCATTAAAGTATTTTAAAACTCAATCGAGTCTCAAACTCAAAGCTCAATCAAATAGTCAACGAGTTTGGTTTGGCTAGATTTACCATCTTTATGTACACATATATGTCGAATAGCTCCTTGAACATACCAGAAGAATAGCAATGAGCTTGTAATGTGGGATGAGAAAAACAAACGTGAATGACCCTTCAATGTTTTCCTATTACCATTACGAACATGTAACGCGGCTATGCATGGCATACACTGTACTTCGAGCTTCGGGTTGCCAGGCCAATGTGAACCGCTCTTTAATGTTTCTTATTGCTATTGTGAGCTCCTAATGCATATGCCTGTCAATACGTTGAGTTTTTGGTTGGATTCAACTCGAAACCTAATTAAGTACGAGGTTATAGCCCCTCACGGGGTAGCCTAGTGGTAAAAAGGAGGAGAGGATTGTGTGCGGTCGTAGGTTCAAGTCTTGTGAAGAGCAGCCTTTATTTAAGGTGATGTAATCTCCTGGTGATGATGGCCCATCCGTTAGAGCAGGTACTTCTGCTATTATCTAAAATCAAACCCGAATTTACCTATCTATAAGTCTGAGTGGGTGACTTATAGATCCCAGATAGTCGAGCCAAACCCAAACCCTAAGTTAAAAAAAGAAAAGAAAAGTACGAGGTTATAGGTTCCTTATAACCTAATCAAATGATATAGAAATACCATCTCTATTTGGTGTACCATTTTTCATGCTTTCCTTTTGGTTGGAGAACACAGCCTTAAGAGATCTATCTGGCATAGGAGAGAAAAGGGTGGAAACAAGAACATGTTCTGAATCATTAATGCACACATGCTCAAACTACCCAACTAACCACACTCTCATGTTATTATATACAAGAAGTAATGATGATAATAACAAGCAAGTGCCCAGCTATCAAAAGCCATGCCTGTGTTTTGAGTTCGCATGAACTAATATCACCAAATGATTATTATTATAAATTAATAAATGTAAAAATACAAATGTTATAATTTTAAATTCCACAAGAAGACTCTAATTTTAAATTTATAATCTTATTTTTTTTCATTGTTAAGTGGGAAAAGTGCAATCTTTTATTTGAAATAGAGTTAAAATAAGTTTTAAAATTAAGATTTTACTTAATTTAACAATATTAATTTAAAATAAAAAGTAATTAAATATATAAAATTTCAATTTGTTGCATACACTTTTAATTGTAAGGAATATGTGATTACTTAAATTTTATTTGTATATTTTAATTTAAAATATATAATTTATTAATTAAAAAATTTCCATAATCATGAATGTGAATGAATATAATTTATGTGATGCTTTACGTCACAAGATTAATAATAAAATTATTATTTTTAATTTTCACTTATATTACAAAATTAAGTTATCTATACTTTTATTTTTAAAAAAGGCATTGGTTTAATTATAAAGTAAATCACCTTCTAACCCAATTACTAGAGTTAATTATTAACCCTAGTTGAGTCATACAATACAAGAGTTTTGAGAAAGGTCTGACCTTGTGTATTTTATCATCTTACAAAAAGCTGAATTTGGGATTAATGGAAAAGAACAGTTCTTTACCAAACCCTCAAATCTCTAATCTTGCCTTTTTTTCTCCATATTTTTTTAGTTATTACATTATCATTTTTGATTAAATTGAGGGTATTTGAGAATTCTACTCAGGGTCTCATGGGGGTTTGGACAAATTAGTAACTGTTGCATGCTGATTCACACTCAGATTCAATTTTCTTCATCTGAGAAGACTTTCTTTTTACTGGGTAATTGTAATTTGCTACCCTTTTCATTTCTGTTACTTTCATACTTTCCATGGAAATTACATTTCTCTTCTCTTTTGTTTCCTCTAACTGTTCATTTCAGTGCTACAGTTTCAAGATTGTAGCTATGGGATTTCTTTATGAAGTAAATTGATATAAAGTTTAAATCTTTGGGTTACTTGAAGCATATCCTTTCCACTGTAGATCCATCAATTGCTTTGTTTTTGCTAGATGTTGCTTTGTCTTGTCTGAATTTTAGTCGGTAACAACTAGGGTTTACCAAAGATTCTATCTTGTCAACTTCAATGCATGTTAGATATGATCCTTTGATGATTTTCATACAAAATGCTGATTACGAAACGGGGCTTGATTTCTGCCTTATTCGTGGGTGTTGCACTGTGGCCTTGTTTGTTGAGTGTTGAATTAATTTGGTTTGTTTTATCTGAAACTCGGGGGTTTCATTAAGCTCCGTTAAAATGTATTCCACTATTCTTAGCTAAAGGGTTAGCATTTTTAAATAATTTTGTGTAATTCCGTGATGTTTTATGAATACATCTCGAATAGGAATGGAAGTTGGAGAAGTTCAAATCATCTCTAATGAATGGGAAATTGGTTTAGGATGGTTTTATCCACTTTATAGTGTTTTGACTGATATATTAGGTGATTGTGAATGTTTTTTTCCTCTTCAACTTAATGTTCTTGTGGTATTTTGTGATAACAGATTTGCTAAAATACCTCAATCCTTTCATCTCTGAGATTATTGAAACCGCATCTAGCATAGGTTTATCATATTAACGATAAGGTTTCGGATTAGTTAAGTGCTGATTTTGGCACTATATATCGGGTGCTGTGTAAGGGCGCTGAAAGAAAACAATAGTAACATTATGTTTAGACTATTTGTTTCTTACCATCTTTGATCTTGATTGATGCTTGGATTGTCTGATGTATAAGGGAGAGACTGGTTAGGTGATTGTTTATTCTCTTTTGATGTCATTTCTTGTTGAAATCCTTTTAACATTAACACTTGCATATTATATCACCAACTGAATAGAAGGCATTCGAATATGTTTTCCTATTAGATAGACGAAATAATAGTCTTTGTATAAAAAGTCAACCAGTGCAGGACAAAAAAAGAAATGTTTAGTGGATGCATCAATTGGAAAATGAGCAGGAAATTTTGGAAACTCATGATGATTGCAACATTACCTTTGTAATCAACCTAGTTAGCAAGATGGTGATGTCCATATTTACAGAATGTAGGAATAACATTTTACCATTTACATGTGCATTTATGGGATATGCAAAACTTAATGTAGTTTGAAACGTGACACCTTTCTCTAGCTGTTAACATTTTATTTTAAAAGTGCAGAAGAAAATTTGTATGTGTATACTAATGTTAAGTTGGGAAATGGGAACATGGAGTCTTCAATTGCCATGTCTTTGGAGGATATTAATATGCTTGTTCAACAAGGCTAAAGATTAAGTCACTTCTTTGCTGTAAGGGACATCTGCATGTGGGGTATGTAGGGACTGCACACACGCGGATGCAGTGAAGCACATTTTGAAAACTTTCAACTTACCAAATTTGTTTCATGTCATGGAAGCGATGGACTCTAGATGTGTGTTTCTAATATTGCAACTATAGGTGGAACCATTTCTGGAACTGATCAGAGTTGTATTCTGCTTGATCAAGTGATTGTAATCAATCAGAAAATTTACTTGTTTAGTTATGAGTGGAAAGTAGAAAAGCTATTTTGGAAATCTTGTATAAGCACCCAATCAGTAACTGCAGTCAGGATTGGTAGATGGCAAGTGTAAGATTCACTGTTTGACATGCTATAAAGTGGCAATAATGATTCTATGTTGTACATTTCGAAACGAAACTACCGAATTTAGAAATTTAGATATCAAATGTGGAGCTGT
Organism: Erythroxylum areolatum; assembly: GCA_024520975.1. Taxonomy (NCBI): domain Eukaryota; kingdom Viridiplantae; phylum Streptophyta; class Magnoliopsida; order Malpighiales; family Erythroxylaceae; genus Erythroxylum; species Erythroxylum areolatum. Next base: position 58,663,780 of record JANIJH010000007.1, read on the forward strand.
TTTCTCCAACTTCTTATGCTTGGAATGGATCTAAGACAAAATCCCCCTTTCCTTTCAACCCCAGAAAATATGTCAAAAACTGATAGATTAGCTGATCCACGTGAACCAGACTAATTAATACTTTACGTGATTGTGTCAAGCTTGTAGTTACTTTTTGTATAGGAGAATGCAATATTGGTTAGTACTCAATAACCATTTGTGTTTATGACATTTACAGATTTGACACCTGCTGATCAGTATTCATCTCAAGCTGGTGGAGTTCCTCCTCCATTTTCCTGATCATAATCATTTTACTACAAAATCTTTACTAATCTCTACCCTCTCTGTCCACACACTCAGAAAACAGACAATTCAATTTGATACTGATGATATATGGTAGTTTATGATATAGAATATTGGCATTAATTTACCTTTCTTTCGCTGAAGCTTTTGATTGTTGGCAGATCTTCTTTTGTACATGTGTTGTTAAACTATAGTCCGAAAATCATTGATAATTCCATGGTATGTGATAGGTGTAATATAGATTAAGGTCACAGCTTGACACTATTGTCTTTGTAGCTCAAGGAACTATTAACCTGTCGTTCGATCTCATCGACTGAGGTCAATCTGTTCAGGCCATAGACTTGCTAAAGTATGTCAATCAGCAAAGAGAAACAAAGCACCCGCTTTACGGAAAAGTAAAGGGAAAGAAATGCAGAAACCTTTTCTGATGATTTGCCCTTGTGGATCCCAAGAAGTTAGTGCGATGAATAAAACTTTTTTTTTCAAAAATGAAAGAATATTATTGACTAAAGTCAGGCTGTTACAGTACTACAAAGATAGTGAGCTTACAAAGAGCTAATGTAACTCCTTAAGTACGAACAGGAAAATAATTACATATAGTGAGCTTACAAAGAGCTAATGTAACTCCTTGACTATGAACAGAAAAATAATTACAACAGTCTCCAATTGTTCCTTAAATTCCTGCTTGCTCCCTTATAAGCTTTATGTGCCATCAGGATTTCTCTGATCCAGCATAAATTTCCATCCACCCAATGAGAGCTTCTGTATGTTGTCTTACGTTCTGTTCCCTCCATAGAGTATATATGCAGCAGATGAAGGCTGTTTGAACGATCACTTTATCCTGCTTTATTCTCCTTACAGCATGCAATGAATCAAACTTGTTATGTATTCTTTTTCTTGCACTCAAAGTACTCAATTTTTATGAGTATGATCATGCTAGCATAATTCTTATTTCTCTAATCTTATGAGAAGTAGTATTTCATGAAAACGAATGACAAGTTGAGATTTTATTTTTCCATCGTTTGTGTTCCATCCAGGTATCTTTCTGCTGTTATCTTTACAGTGGCATTGCTTTAGTGTCAGCTAATGTTTTATCTGAAAAGGAAGATTGATTCTTACTATTTTTCAATATAAATTGACAAATAATCAGAGTAACATGGAAATTGGGGGACTTTTATTTGATAATTATTCGTTAGAAGTGTATCAGATTAAGGGTATATGCACTGTTGGTTTGCTTTGCCATTTATATATACTTTCCTAGTTGCAAGATTATTCTAACTGAATCAAGACTTTTGTGATGATTATTTTACGCATATCCCCTTTCATTAACATTAATATTTGTTTTCTTGGAGCAGCTCTCATACAGCCATGGAGCAGCAATCTCTTTGCCGTGGACTATGAATGAATGTGAGGTTGTGGAATCTGACTATTTATGACTTCATTTTTTTAGAAATTCATCTAGCTATATTTCCCTAACTATCGGGGGATTATGGGGTACAATAAGGATGAAGCAGTCAGGGCAAAGGAGATTGCTGAGAGAAAATTCACAGAAAAGGATTATAATGCAGCAAAGAAATTTGCTTTGAAGGCTCAAAACTTGTATCCTGAGCTGGATGGTCTAACAAAAATGTTAACGACATTTGATGTGCTTATCTCTGCCGAGACTAGAATAAGTAATGGTGAAGTGGATTGGTATAAAGTGCTTGGGGTAAACCCTTGGGCTGATTTGGGGACAATCAAGAAACAATACCGAAAATTAGCTCTTATTCTTCACCCTGACAGAAAGAATTCTCATGGTGCAGACAGTGCATTTAATTTGATTTCAGAAGCCTGGAATTTGTTATCTGACAAGGCAAGAAGATTAGAATACAACCAAAAGTTAAGCATGCTGGTATCTCAGCAGGGAGCTTCCACCCAGAGCAAGGTTCAATCAGCAGCACCCGGTGCGAATGGCTTTCACAGTGGTAACAACTCTGTAAACTTGAATGCAAGAACTCACAAGAAGACTACTCCAAGAGCACCTGCAACAGTTTTTCCTCCCAACAGAAAAACTGATACTTTCTGGACCATCTGCAATCACTGTAAGACGCAATACGAGTATCTGAGGATTTATCTCAATCACAACCTGCTTTGCCCCAATTGTCACAAGGCTTTCTTTGCTGAGGAGAAAACCCCTCCTCCAAACGTTATGAACTCGTCTAATGATTCTTTTTGCCAAAAGAATGAGAATTCCTTATATCATACTGCCGGTAATGGTGGGATTGCTCAAGGTTCAGCATGTGACATGTTTACAGTTCGTAATTTGATAAGTGACCCTGATCTGCAGGGTAATCATTATTCTAAAACAGGAACTGCTGGAAGTACCTTCCCATCAGTATCCACTATTTCTCAAGCCTCAGGTCTGTGTGGGCACTCTCATCATCGGGTGAAGAGAGAACACGAAAAGGTAGAAGAAATGTCTTCATGGAATGGAAATTGTGCTTCTAAGAAGACTGGTAATTCTGTTAACATTGACCAACTATACAAGAAGAGAAGATCTAATGAGGCTTGTAAAAATGACCATGAAGGAGCAGGCTTGGGAAATCTTTCTGAACCAAGAAAGGGATCTTGTGGAACACGGAGGTTTTACAGTTTTTCTGGTATCAACAATATGCTCAGCTTGGAGAGAGATTTAACTGCTGTTGAGGTTAGGAAAATGTTGACAGCAAAGGCATTGTCAAGTATTCGTAAGAAACTTGAAGAATGGAGCTCAAATCCAGTGAAACAAAGAGAAAATGAGGAGCAAACATGTAGTATCGATGGTTGCAAGAAGTATGATGGCTCTGATGTTATGTACAAGAGAAACAAGAGAAGGAAATCTCTCCCCAGTCATTCTAATAAAAAATTTACCGCACTTTTGTCAATCAATGTTCCAGATCCTGACTTCCACAATTTTGATCTGGACCGCACTGAAAATTCTTTTGGAGGAGATGATGTCTGGGCTGTCTATGACGACACCGACGGCATGCCCCGTTACTATGCTCGAATTCATGAGGTTATCTCTTTGACCCCATTTAAGATGAAGATAAGTTGGCTGAACTCTAGAAATACTGCTGAATTTGGTGCTTTAAATTGGGTAGACTCTGGCTTCCATAAAACTTGTGGGGATTTCAGGACTGGCAAGCATGAGATCAGCAAAACATTGAATTCTTTCTCACACAAGGTTAAATGGACAAAATGCCGACGAGGGGTCATCCGAATTCTTCCAAAAAAGGGAGACATTTGGGCTCTCTACAGAAATTGGTCTCCCGACTGGAATGAGAATACTCCTGTGGAAGTGGTGCACAAGTATGACATGGTAGAGGTGGTTGACGACTACGATGATGAACAAGGCATATCTGTAATTCGTCTTATCAAGGTTGCCCGTTTCAAGACAGTTTTTCATAACAATATAGACCCGAGTGCACCTTGGAGGATACCGAAACAAGAGATGTTTCGATTCTCTCATCAGGTCCCTGATCACTTGCTAACCGGTGAAGAAGCTGATAATGCTCCCAAGGGCTGTCGGGAGTTAGATCCAGCAGCTACACCAGTAGACCTTCTTCAGGTAGCAGAAGCCAATGAAGCACAGATGGAGACCAGAACGAAAGCTGATATACAAATGGGACAGGATATTCCAAAAGATAAGGTAGATCAAAATGTTGGAAATTGTGCAGTAGTTGTGGAATCTGAATCAAAAATGTTGTAGATGATGCAAAACAAGTTGAGTTAGCTAGTGGAAACAGCGGAAGATATATATAGGTAAGCTTTTTTCTTTGTTTTCTGTAAAGCTGATAGATGCTGCTTTGCTGCATAATTGGATCAACATTTGATCCGTAGCTTCTTTTTTGTTGTTGTATAATCTGGGACAATTCGAAAAAGTTCTGAAATTGTAAAAGAAACATAAACAATTACATTATCTGCCACATTTTCGATTGGACTGGCAATTCTGAGCCATTCAAGTTCTGTACCATCAGTTTCCTTTATCAAAACCTTCTCAGAATAGTTTCTTCATTCCAACGAATCCACCATTTCTTCTTATTCTGGTTTTCTATTTGTTTGTTTCGAAAAGGTTCAAATTCAGAATCTTGTCCTTAAGTACAAATCTTAGGGGCGTTTGGTTTGAGGGTTTGGGAATAAAGGACTGGAATGATTGTAAAAAAGAGTGTTTGTTTTGAGGTTTTCAATTCTAAGGGAATGGATTTATTACATTAAATTTAGGAATCTACTAAACCCTCCAAATTGGGTGGGTATGAAGTTTTCATTCCAATATAGTAGTTACTATTTATACCCCTCCCCTACATAAGCAATTGTTATTCTTAATTATATTACTCAGCACTCATCATCATCATCATTAT